>CM051238.1:437556392-437698892 GCA_027917425.1 Gastrophryne carolinensis | reverse complement strand
CAGTTTATATAATTTTTATTAAAGTATGCTACGTTTTCAGTGCAGGTTTTCTTCAGAATGATCCGGCCATGTTGGCTTTGGGCATTCGTGAGGCGAGGCGGCCATCTTGGATGCTGGAAAAGTGAAAGTAAAGAAAGAGAGGATATGTAAAGCAGAGGCTGACAGCTGACGAGGAAAGGGAAGCCTTGCGAGTAAGACTTAGTAGGCCCTTATTCATGAAGGGATAGCGTCAGGTAGCGCTTTGTAAATGACAGGTAGCGACAGGTGAACGCCGGACACGGCAGCGATTACACATTTATCAAGCAGAATCCGTTGAGCTACTGGGATAGCGCCATGTAGCGTCTGATTCATCATTATCCCAGCCTCAGCGAACAGCGCCGGCCTTCAGCCTTGCACAGCGCCACGTCTTACCTTTCGCTACCTGTCGCTCTCCAATACATTTCAATGGACGTTCTTTTATTTTTTTAAACAGGGTTTTAGTTATTTATTTTTTAAAAAACCTCAAATAATGTTGTGACCTCTTCTGGCCAAGAAAAAGCCATTTTTTCAAATATTTTTCATGTTTTATATATTTCTGCAGAAATGACATTACAGGTCTGCCATTAATGTGTTCGTGTCACAATGTTATTACAATGTAATCTCATGTGTTTTCGCTTTGTTACTGGTGGATACATGATTATGTTGTGAGTCGGTCGCACTGACCAGTCGCTAACATGTGCTCCCATACAGTGCTGTACTGGTCAAATAGCGACTCCTCACAATGTATTCATCATTGCTGCACAGCGTCTGAGTCGCTATGAAGTAGCGACCCACGGCCGAGCACAGCGACTACTAGCGGGCGCTCTGAAATGCCTGCTACAGACGCTCATCTGTCGCTACCTGGCGTTAGTGATGAATCAGCCTGTTATATATAACTCTGATATATGCCACGGTGCTGTACAGAAAAAACACTAGTTACGCTTTTTAATGCGCACCAAAGTGGACCAAAACCCAGGGTTTTGACTATCCTTGGTTTTGGTCTGTTCCCCCGTGTGACACCCCGATCAGAGGTGAACCCCCCCAGATCACCATAATTAATTCACCTCTTCCCGGTCCTACGTCACATGTGCAGCCGCTCGTCCAATGAGTACTCCCGGATGGCGAGGATTTTTAAAGCGCACCAAAGTCTTAAAATGGACCAAAACCCAGGATTTTGATTATCCCGCGTTTTAGTCTTTTCCCCTGGGGCACCCCGTTCGTCGCGAAACCTACTAGATCGCCGAAGTTAACTCAACTCTTCCTGGTCCTACGGTGCATGCGCGGTGAGTACTCCCGAATGCCAGAGATTTTTAATGCGCACCTAAGTCTTAAAGTGGACCAAAACCCAGGATTTTGATTCTCGTGGGTTTTGGTCCTTTCCCCCCGGGGCACCCTGGTTTTATGCCCAGATCGCCGAAGATAACTCACCTCTTCCCAGTCCTACGGCGCATGTGCGGCCGCTCGTCCAATCTGCGCACTCGGATCCGCTCGCGTCAGCTCATCTAAGCCTTGGTCTAAGACCAGCGGCTCCGAGCGCAATGGCGGCCACATCCCTCTAACAGGGAGCACCGGCCCTTCACAAATGCCTGGCGCAGGCACGCGCCCTGCTAGAGGTATAGCGGGGATGCAGCCATGGCTCACGCATGCGCCATTGGACCGGGAAACAAGGTAAGTGTATGGGGTGACCTGGGGGGTTTCACACAGCGGGGCATCCCGATTTTGGATGCCCCAGGGAAAGGGAATCGATAAGATTCCCGGGCCGATCGAGCTGGGTTTTGGTCCACTTTAAAGACTCCAGAGCCGCAGCCCTCTCTGATTTGGGATGCCCCGCTGTGTGTAAGACGTAGAAAGATGCGAGAGAGGCCGCCACTATTTGCACATGTGCTGTGGGTTTGTTGGCAAGTTAAAGTGGACCAAAACCCAGGATTTTGACTATCCTGGGTTTTGGTCCACTCCCCCTGCCCCGCTTTGTGAAACCCCCCCAGAGATCGCGCATTAGCTCACCTCAACCCAATCTGCGCACTCGGATCCGCTCACGTCAGCTCATCTAAGCCTTGGTCTAAGACCAGCGGCTCCGAGCGCAATGGCGGCCACATCCTCCGCTTCCCTCTAACAGGGAGCGTGCCCGTGCCGGCCATTCACAAATGCCCCCCCAGAGATCGCGCATTAACTCACCTCAACCCGGTCCTACGGCGCATGTGTGGCTGCTCGTCCAATCAGCGCACTTGGAGCCGCTGAGCTATGCACGTCAGAGCGACGTCTTACCTCCTGTTAGAGAGAAGCGCAAGATGCACTGTTGGACCGGGATTAAGGTAAGTGTTTGGGGTGTCCTGGGGGGTTTCACACAGCGGGGCATCCAAAATCGGGAGGGAATGGATCATTCCCGGGGCGATCCAGCTGGGTTTTGGTCCACTTTAATGCGCACCAAAGTCTTAAAGGGGACCAAAACTCAGGATTTTGACTATCCTTGGTTTTGGCCCTTTCCCCTGGGGCACCCCAATCGGCGTGAAACCCCCCAGATCGCCAAAGTTAACTCACCTCTTCCCGGTCCTACGGCGCATGTGCGGCCACTCGTCCAATAAGTACTCGCAAATGCCGGAGATTTTTAAAGTGGACCAACACCCAGGGGGGATCGGCCCGGAAATCTATAAGATTCCCGGACCGATCAGATCCCTCCCCGCGGGGCATCCGAAATCGGGATGTCCCGCGGGGAGGAACCCCCCAGGAGGCCCACAATCCTTACCTTACCGGCGATCCAACGGCGCATGCGCGAGACGCGGCCGCGTCTCTCGCTTCCCTCTAGCAGGGCGCGCTCCCGCGCCGGCCGTTTTGTGAATGGCCGGCGCAGGCGCGCTCCCTGTTAGAGGGAAGCGAGAGACGCAGCCAATGACAGCGCTCTGGTATGCGCATCCAAGCGGCTCTGAGCGCTGTCATTGGCCGGACGAGGTCACGTGGGAGCGGGGAGAGGTGAGTTTTTGCGGCGATCGGGGGGGTTTCACACAGCGGGGCACCCCCCAAAGCCCTCTCTGATTTGGGATGCCCTGCTGTGTGTAAGACATAGAAAGATGCGAGAGAGGCCGCCATTATCTGCAAAGCGGAATAAAACCCGAGAATTTGACTATCCTGGGTTTTGGTCCACTCCCCCCGCCCCGCTGTGTGAAACCCCCCAGAGATCGCGCATTAACTCACCTCTACCCGGTCCTGCGGCGCATGTGTGGCTGCTCATCCAATCATCGCACTCGGAGCCACTGAGCTATGCACGTGTGAACGACGTCTTACCTCAGCGGCTCCGAGCACGCTGGCGGCATCTCGCGTTTCCCTATAACAGGGAGCGCGCCCTGCTAGAGGTGTAGCGGGTGTGCGGCCATGGCCCGCGCATGCGCCCTTGTACCGGGATTAAGGTAAGTGTTGCGGGCGACCTGGGGGGTTTCACACAGCCAAAATCGGGATGCCCCGCGAGGGGAATAGATAGATTCCCGGGCCGATCCACTTAAAATCAGAATAAAACCCGAGAATTTGACTTTCTCAGGTTTTGTTCCGTCACCTTTCCCCGCTCCGATGGCGCATGCGCAAGCTCTTGTCCAATCAGAGCACTTTGCTTGCACTAGGTCATTCGGCAGAAGGCTCTGATTGTTAACAATGGGGGGCATACGCTGCCGCATCCCCTGTATACCCAGTGGTACGCACGCTCCCATCCCAGCCCAGGCGGGGGCACGCTCTCTGCGATGGGGATACGGGGGTTATGCCCATGCCTCCCAACTGTCCCGATTTTCCCAGGATTGTCCCGATTTTCGCAAAGAATCCCGCGGTCCTGGAACATTAACAAATGTCCCGGGACGCCCTGCGCCGTGGCAGTGTGCCCAGGGCCGCAACGACGCCTACTACGAAGAGTGTGGAGTGAGAGAGTGGGGCGGGCGCACGGGGGTGGGCGGGCGGTATGCTGGGTTGGGGATAAAAAAACGTACGCATGCAGGGGTGAAGGCAGCCGACATTGCTGGAGAGCGTGACAAGGGTGTGGCCGGGGCGTGACGGGGGTGTGGCCATGGTGTGACAGGGGTGTGGTCGGGGCATGACAGGGGTGTGGCCGGGGCATGACAGGGGTGTGGTCGGGGCGTGACAGGGGTGTGGTCGGGGCGTGACGGGGGTGTGGCCGAGGTGTGACAGGGGTGTGGTCGGGGCATGACGGGGGTGTGGCCGGGGCGTGACGGGGGTGTGGTCGGGGCGTGACGGGGGTGTGGTCGGGGCGTGACGGGGGTGTGGTCGGGGCGTGACGGGGGTGTGGTCGGGGCGTGACAGGGGTGTGACAGGGGTGTGGTCGGGGCGTGACGGGGGTGTGGTCGGGGCGTGACAGGGGTGTGGTCGGGGCGTGACAGGGGTGTGGCCGGGGTGTGGTCGGGGCGTGACGGGGGTGTGGCTGGGGCGTGACAGGGGTGTGGCCGGGGCGTGACAGGGGTGTGGCCGGGGCATGGCTTGTCCCGCTTTCACATTTTCAGAAGTTGGGAGGTATGGTTATGGCAGCACTCGCTCCACACTGTAAACATTCAAACAAACGGCTCTGATTGGATGAGAGCCCACACACAGGCTCCCCTGGGGGCTTTTACACAACGGGAATCCTGAATGGGGAAAAGCCAGCGGCCAGCCCTGGAATCTTTTAAGTTCCAAGCCAGAAACCTTCTATTTTAAGAAAATCTAAAGCGAGTGGATCTGAGCGCGCTGGGGGCCGCATCTCCCCGCTACCCTCTAACAGCTAACTCACCTCTTCCCGGTCCTACAGCACATGCGCGGCCGCTCGTCCAATCAGCGCATTCGGAGCCGCTGATATCACGTCATCTAAGCCTTCTTCTAAGGCCTGCGGCTCCGAGCGCGCTGGTGGCTGCATCCCCCGCTTCCCTCTAACAGGGAGCTCGCCCACGCCGGCCATTCACAGATATCTGGTGCGGGCATGCGCCCTGCTAAAGGGATAGCGGGGATTTAGCCGCTGCTCGCACATGCGCCATTGGACCGGGAAAGAAGGCGAGTTTTTGATCGACCTGGTGGATTTGACACAGTGGGGCATCCCGAATCTGGATGTCATAGACTCCAGGGTGGATTTTGGTCCGCTTTAAAGTGAACCAAAACCCACCACAATCAGCCCAGGAATCTATAAGCTTCCCAGGCCGATCAATTCCCTCCCCCGGATTATAGCTGTGTGAAACCCCCCAGGTCGCCCCATACACTTACCTTACTTCCCGGTCCAATGGCGCATGCGCGAGCCGTGGCCGCATCCCCGCTATCCCTGCGTGCCCACGCCAGGCATTTGTGAATGAGCAGCACGGGCACGCTCCCTGTTAGAGGGAAGCAAGGGATGCAGCCACCAGCATGCTCGGAGCCACTGGCCTTAGACGAAGGCTTAGAGGACGTGACGTCAGCGGCTCCGAGCGCGCTGATTGGACGAGCGGCCGCGCATGTGCCGTAGGGCCGGGAAGAGGTGAGTTGGTTTCGGCGATCTAGGGGGTTTCACACAACGGGGCATCCCTGATCGGGGTGACCAGGGGGCAAGGACCAAAACCCAGGATAGTCAAAATCCTGGGTTTTGGTCCACTTTAAGGCCGGACATTATTTGAAACTGTCCCCTTCCCATAAGTCTGTGCAGCAGAACACGTCTCTGTCCTCTGCACGCTCACACACGATTATTTCTCTACATTTATAAGCAGCGGCTCACATACCTCCCAACTGGCCCTGATTTGGAGGGACTGTCCCTCTTTTAAGTTCATGTCCCCCTGTCCCTTGTTGTTCGCCTCTGTCCCTCTTTGAGGTGTAACATGTAGATCTGCAGCAATAAATGATTCATTTCCTATTCAAAGTGTTTCTATTGTTGTAACTGTTACATCCAATCTCCTATCCATCAATCAATGAGGGGGCGTGGCTTCATCTCATCCCTCAATGAGGGGTGTGGCTTCATTCATCCATCCCCCAATAAGGGGTGTGGCTTCATTTACATATTGTCCCTCTTTGAGGTGTAACATGCAGATCTGCAGCAATAAATGATTCATTTGTCTATTCAAAGTGTTTCTATTGTTGTAACTGTTACATCCTATCTCCTATCCATCAATCAATGGGGGGCGTGGCTATATCCATCCCCAACAAGGGGCGTGGCTTCATTTACATATTTTCCCTCTTTGAGGTGTAACATGCAGATCTGCACCAATAAATGATTCATTTGTCTATTCAAAGTGTTTCTAATGTTGTAACTGTTACACCCTATCTCCTATCCATCCCTCAATGAGGGGGCGTGGCTTCATTTAACAATTGTCCCTCTTTCCCACCCTGAAAAGTTGGAAGGTATGCTAACCTATTCTGTGGCGCTGTAGAGATGGCCGCGCACCCGCTGCTCCTGTGCGTGCAGCGAGATAAGGCTCAGGCAGGAATGGGGAGCACAGGTCACGCTTGCTCAGGTGAGAGGATCGGAGCAGAATCACGCCGGAGACGCATGTGCGGTGCCGGCTTATTTCTCAATAACCTATAGACACATTCTTCTACAAACCTCCCCATACAGGCCGGCCACCCCCCCCCCCCCCCCCACCAATAGCTTCTCTTGCATGTGAAGGAGAGCCCTCTTTTGAGTCCTTGTCCCCCCTGTCCCTCGTTGTTCCTATTTGTCCCTCTTTGAAGTGTAACATGCAGATCTGCATCAATAAATGATTCATTTGCCTATTCAAAGTGTTTCTATTGTTGTAACTGTTACATCCTATCTTCTATACATCCTCAATGAGGAGGCGTGGCTTCATCTGTCCCTCAATGAGGAGGCGTGGCTTCATCTGTCCCTCAATGAGGAGGCGTGGCTTCATCTGTCCCTCAATGAGGAGGCGTGGCTTCATACATCCCTCAGTGAGGAGGCGTGGCTTCATCTGTCCCTCAATGAGGAGGCGTGGCTTCATACATCCCTCAATGAGGAGGCGTGGCTTCATCCACCCATCAATGAGGAGGCGTGGCTTCATCCATCCCTCAATGAGGAAGTGTGGCTTAATTTACATATTGTCCCTCTTTGAGGTGTAACATGCAGATCTGCAGCAATAAATGATTCATTAGCCTATTCAAAGTGATTATACTGTTGTAACTGTTACATCCTCTCTCCTATCCATCCCTCAATGAAGGGGTGTGGCTTCATCCATTTCTCAATGAGGGGGGCGTGGCTTAATTTACATATTGTCCCTCTTTGAGGTGTAACATGAAGATCTGCATCAATAAATGATTCATTTGCCTATTCAAAGTGTTTATATTGTAACTGTTACACGCTATCTTCTATACATCCTCAATGAGGAGGCGTGGCTTCATCCATCCATCAATGAGGAGGCGTTGCTTCATCCAAACCATCGATGAGGAGGCGTGGCTTCATCCATCCCTCAATGAGGAGGCGTGGCTTCATACATCCCTCAATGAGGAGCCGTGGCTTCATCCATCCCCTCAATGAGGAGGCGTGGCTTCATCCATCCCTCAATGAGCAGGCGTGGCTTCATCCATCCCTCAATGAGGAGGCGTGGCTTCATCCATCCCTCAATGAGGAGGCCTGGCTTCATACATCCCTCAATGAGGAGCCGTGGCTTCATCCATCCCTCAATGAGGAGGCTTGGCTTCATCCATCCATCAATGAGGAGGCTTGGCTTCATCCATCCATCAATGAGGAGGCGTGGCTTCATCCATCCCTCAATGAGGAGGCTTGACTTCATCCATCCATCAATGAGGAGGCGTGGCTTCATCCATCCCTCAATGAGGAGGCGTGGCTTCATCCATCCATCAATGAGGAGGCTTGACTTCATCCATCCATCAATGAGGGGACGTGGCTTCATCCATCCATCAATGAGGAGGCTTGACTTCATCCATCCATCAATGAGGAGGCGTGGCTTCATCCATCCCTCAATGAGGAGGCGTGGCTTCATCCATCCATCAATGAGGAGGCTTGACTTCATCCATCCATCAATGAGGGGACGTGGCTTCATCCATCCATCAATGAGGAGGCTTGACTTCATCCATCCATCAATGAGGAGGCTTGGCTTCATCCATCCATCAATGAGGAGGCGTGGCTTCATCCATCCATCAATGAGGAGGTGTGGCTTCATCCATCCATCAATGAGGAGGCGTGGCTTCATCCATCAATAAGGCGTGGCTTCATCCATCCCTCAATGAGGAGGCGTGGCTTCATCCATCCCTCAATGAGGAGGCGTGGCTTCATCCATCCCTCAATGAGGAGGCGTGGCTCCAATCCATCCATCAATGAGGAGGCGTGGCTTCATCCATCCCTCAATGAGGAGGCGTGGCTTCATCCATCCCTCAATGAGGAGCCGTGGCTTCATCCATCCCTCAATGAGGAGGTGTGGCTTCATCCATCCCTCAATGAGGAGCCGTGGCTTCATCCATCCCTCAATGAGGAGGCATGGCTTCATCCATCCCTCAATGAGGAGCCGTGGCTTCATCCATCCCTCAATGAGGAGGCGTGGCTTCATACATCCCTCAATGAGGAGCCGTGGCTTCATCCATCCCTCAATGAGGAGGCGTGGCTTCATCCATCCCTCAATGAGGAGGCGTGGCTTCATCCATCCCTCAATGAGGAGGCGTGGCTTCATCCATCCCTCAATGAGGAGGTGTGGCTTCATACATCCCTCAATGAGGAGCCGTGGCTTCATCCATCCCTCGATGAGGAGGCATGGCTGCATCCATCTCTCAATGAGCAGGCGTGGCTTCATCCATCCCTCAATGAGGAGGCGTGGCTTCATCCATCTCTCAATGAGGAGGCGTGGCTTCATACATCCCTCAATGAAGAGGCTTGGCTTCATCCATCCCTCAATGAGGAGGCGTGGCTTCATCCATCCCTTAATGAGGAGGCGTGGCTTCATCAATCCCTCAATGAGGAGGCGTGGCTTCATCCATCCCTCAATGAGGGGTGTGTGGCTTAATTTACATATTGTCCCTCTTTGAGGTGTAACATGCAGATCTGCAGCAATAAATGATCCATTCTCCTATTCAAAGTGTTTCTATTGTTGTAACTGTTACATCTCATATCCACCCCTCAATGAGGGGGCGTGGCTTCATCCATCCCTCAATGAGGAGGCGTGGCTTCATCCATCCCTCAATGAGGAGGCGTGGCTTCATCCATCCCTCAATGAGGAGGCGTGGCTCCAATCCATCCATCAATGAGGAGGCGTGGCTTCATCCATCCCTCAATGAGGAGGCGTGGCTTCATCCATCCCTCAATGAGGAGCCGTGGCTTCATCCATCCCTCAATGAGGAGGTGTGGCTTCATCCATCCCTCAATGAGGAGCCGTGGCTTCATCCATCCCTCAATGAGGAGGCGTGGCTTCATACATCCCTCAATGAGGAGCCGTGGCTTCATCCATCCCTCAATGAGGAGGCGTGGCTTCATCCATCCCTCAATGAGGAGGTGTGGCTTCATACATCCCTCAATGAGGAGCCGTGGCTTCATCCATCCCTCGATGAGGAGGCATGGCTGCATCCATCTCTCAATGAGCAGGCGTGGCTTCATCCATCCCTCAATGAGGAGGCGTGGCTTCATCCATCTCTCAATGAGGAGGCGTGGCTTCATACATCCCTCAATGAAGAGGCTTGGCTTCATCCATCCCTCAATGAGGAGGCGTGGCTTCATCCATCCCTTAATGAGGAGGCGTGGCTTCATCAATCCCTCAATGAGGAGGCGTGGCTTCATCCATCCCTCAATGAGGGGTGTGTGGCTTAATTTACATATTGTCCCTCTTTGAGGTGTAACATGCAGATCTGCAGCAATAAATGATCCATTCTCCTATTCAAAGTGTTTCTATTGTTGTAACTGTTACATCTCATATCCACCCCTCAATGAGGGGGTGTGGCCTAATTTAACAAATGTCCCCCTTTCCCACCCTGAAAAGTTGGAAGGTATGGGATTGGCGGAGACTTATGTCAGTCACTAACATTACCATACCTCCCAACTTTTCAGGGTGGAGAAGAGGGACAATTGTTACATTAGGCCACACCCCTTCATTGATTGATGGATAGGAGATGTAACAGTTACAATAGAAACACTTTGTATAGGCAAGATCTGCATGTTACACCAAAAGGGACAAATAGAAACAACGAGGGACAGGGGGACATGGACTCAAAAGAGGGACAGTCCCTCCACTCAAAAGAGGGACAGTCCCTCCAAATCAGGGACTTTTGGAAGGTATGCATTACATTAGTGGAGATATCCAAATAATGGTTGAGTATGTCACAGGTGGGGATACACCTACTTACACACATAGGAGTAGCATAGAATGCTGTGAATGTTCCCCTGCGGATAAGCCACGCCCCCAAACCAAAGTCACACCCATCACCATGCAAAGTGGTCAGTTTAACTATGCGTCCTACTTTGGGTCTCCTTAAAGTCAGGTCCCCTCCTCCAGTTCCTGTAGCGAGCTGTAGATGCTCATACCTCCCAACTGTCCCTGATTTGGAGGGGCTGTCCCTCTTTTGAGTCCCTGTCCCTCTTTGTTCTCATTTGTCCCTCTTTGAGGTTTAAACTGTAGATCCACATCAATAAATGATTCATTTGCCTATTCAAAGTGTTTCTATTGTTGTAACTGTTACATCCTATCTCCTATCCATCCCCCAATGAGGGGGTGTGGCTTCATCCATCCCTTAATGAGGGGGTGTGGCTTCATCCATCCCCCAATGAGGGGGTGTGGCTTCATCCATCCCCCCATGTGAGGGTGTGTCTTCATCCATCCCCCAATGAGGGGGTGTGGCTTCATCCATCCCTTAATGAGGGGGTGTGGTCTAATTTAACAAATGTCACTCTTTCCATCCCCCAATGAGGGGGTGTGGCTTCATCCATCCCTTAATGAGGGGGTGTGGTCTAATTTAACAAATGTCACTCTTTCCATCCCCCAATGAGGGGGTGTGGCTTCATCCATCCCTTAATGAGGGGGTGTGGTCTAATTTAACAAATGTCACTCTTTCCAACCCCGGAAAGTTGTTTTTTAGTTCATGTCCCTCTTTGAGGTGTAACATGCAGATCTGCAGCAATAAATGCTTCATTTGCCTATTCAAAGTGATTCTATTGTTATAACTGTTACATCCTATCTCCTATTCATCCCCCAATGAGGGGGTGTGGCTTCATCAACCCCTTAATGAGGGGGTGTGGCTTCATCCATCCCTTAATGAGGGGGCGTGGCTTCATTTACATACTGACCTTCTTTGAGGTGTAACATGCAGATCTGCATCAATAAGTGTTTCATTTGCCTATTCAAAGTGTTTCTATTGTTACAATGTAACTCCTATATATCCCTCAATAAGGGGGCTTGACTTTATCCATCCCTGAATAAGGGGGTGTGGCTTAATTTACAAATTGTCCCTATTACCCACCCTGAAATGTTGGGGGATATGTATAGTATCTCTGTGCATGGGCCCTGAATTTAAGCTGGGGATAACTTTCCCCTACCCCAACACCCTTGGACATATGTCTTTTTTTTTCAAGCGTATTAAAGTGGACCAAAGCCCACAGCAATCGGCCCGGGAACCTATAAGATGTGTCCTCTAAGAATCTCAAGGTCCCAGTCTCCCATCCTGGCACTGCTCTTCTGCTTGACAGGGAAATAAAAGATAGAAAGAAGAAAGGGATTTATAGAATAAATAAAATATTTAAAAAAAGAGGAAGAAAGCAAGGAAGGAAAAAAATACGAATAGAAGTAAGGAAGGACAGAAAAAGAAGAATAAAGAGAAAGGAAGAATAGTAGGAAAGAAAGAAAAGGAAGAAAGAGAGAAATGAAGAAAAATAGAAGGACAGAAAGAAAGAATTGAAAGAATGAGAAAGGAAAAAGGAAAAATAATAGGAGAAAAGATAGAATAAAAAAAGGAAAACAGAAAGAGGAATAGAAAGATATGAAGGAAAGAGAGAAAGGAAGAAAGAAAAGAATAGAAGAAAAGAAAGAAGAATAGACGTAAATAATAAAGGGAAAAGGAAACAAAGAAAGATAGAGAGACAGGAAAAAAGATAAGTAATAGAAGGAAAGAAAGAAGAATAGAAGTAAATAATAAAGGAAGGATAGAATGAAAAAAGAAAGAAAAGAAGGAAAGAAAAAATAAAGAAAGGAAGACTAGAAAGAAAAGATGAAAACAAGAAGTTTAGAAGAAAAGAATGGAAGAAATGACAAAGAGAAGAACTTATAGAAAGAGAATGAATCGAAAAAGGAAAGAAGAAACATAAAAGAATAAAGGAAAGAAAGGAAATGGCAGAAAGATATCAGGAAGGGAAAAAAAGCAATACAAGGAAAGAAACAAAGAGTAGAAGGACTGAAAAAAAGAAAGAAAATAACAGAAGAACAGATAGATAGAAGAAAGGAAAGAAGTAAGTAAAGACTGAAACTCCCAATGGCCAATCTGCCCCTGACTGGCAGCCTATAGTGACTAGTGCAAAGCCATGTGTCCTGCATATGGGCTCTAGGCAGAATTGTGTCACATGACCACCTTGTGGGGTGGACCGCCCCAAGGTAAAGGGGCCCTGGCACTTGCCCCGATAAGCCCAGTGCTGACGCCGGCCCCGGTAAGAACTTTCCGGCTTCCACCCAGAACTAAGACTCCCCGGCTTCCATCCAGAACTAAGACCCCCGGCTTCCATCCAGAACTAAGACCCCCCGGCTTCCATCCAGAACTAAGACCCCCCCCGGCTTCCATCCAGAACTAAGACCCCCGGCTTCCATCCAGAACTAAGATCCCCCGGCTTCCATCCAGAATTAAGACCCCCCGGCTTCCATCCAGAACTAAGACCCCCGGCTTCCATCCAGAACTAAGACCCCCCGGCTTCCATCCAGAACTAAGACCCCCCGGCTTCCATCCAGAACTAAGACCCCCCGGCTTCCATCCAGAACTAAGACCCCCGGCTTCCATCCAGAACTAAGACCCCCGGCTTCCATCCAGAACTAAGACCCCCGGCCTCCGTCCAGAACTAAGTACCCCCGGCTTCCATCCAGAACTAAGATCCCCCGGCTTCCATCCAGAATTAAGACCCCCCGGCTTCCATCCAGAACTAAGACCCCCGGCTTCCATCCAGAACTAAGTCCCCCCAGCTTCCATCCAGAATTAAGACCCCCCGGCTTCCATCCAGAACTAAGACCCCCGGCTTCCATCCAGAATTAAGACCCCCCGGCTTCCATCCAGAACTAAGACCCCCGGCTTCCATCCAGAACTAAGACCCCCGGCTTCCATCCAGAACTAAGACCCCCGGCTTCCATCCAGAACTAAGACCCCCGGCTTCCATCCAGAACTAAGACCCCCGGCTTCCATCCAGAATTAAGACCCCCCGGCTTCCATCCAGAACTAAGACCCCCCGGCTTCCATCCAGAACTAAGTCCCCCCGGCTTCCATCCAGAATTAAGACCCCCCGGCTTCCATCCAGAACTAAGACCCCCGGCTTCCATCCAGAACTAAGTCCCCCCAGCTTCCATCCAGAATTAAGACCCCCCGGCTTCCATCCAGAACTAAGACCCCCGGCTTCCATCCAGAATTAAGACCCCCCGGCTTCCATCCAGAACTAAGACCCCCGGCTTCCATCCAGAACTAAGTCCCCCCAGCTTCCATCCAGAATTAAGACCCCCCGGCTTCCATCCAGAACTAAGACCCCCGGCTTCCATCCAGAACTAAGTCCCCCGGCTTCCATCCAGAACTAAGTCCCCCCGGCTTCCATCCAGAATTAAGACCCCCCGGCTTCCATCCAGAACTAAGACCCCCCGGCTTCCATCCAGAACTAAGACCCCCGGCTTCCATCCAGAACTAAGACCCCCGGCCTCCGTCCAGAACTAAGTACCCCCGGCTTCCATCCAGAATTAAGACCCCCCGGCTTCCATCCAGAACTAAGACCCCCGGCTTCCATCCAGAACTAAGTCCCCCAGGCTTCCATCCAGAACTAAGACCCCCAGCTTCCATCCAGAATTAAGACCCCCCGGCTTCCATCCAGAATTAAGACCCCCCGGCTTCCATCCAGAACTAAGTCCCCCAGGCTTCCATCCAGAACTAAGTCCCCCAGGCTTCCATCCAGAACTAAGACCCCCAGCTTCCATCCAGAATTAAGACCCCCCGGCTTCCATCCAGAACTAAGACCCCCGGCTTCCATCCAGAACTAAGTCCCCCAGGCTTCCATCCAGAACTAAGACCCCCAGCTTCCATCCAGAATTAAGACCCCCCAGCTTCCATCCAGAACTAAGACCCCCGGCTTCCATCCAGAATTAAGACCCCCCGGCTTCCATCCAGAACTAAGACCCCCGGCTTCCATCCAGAACTAAGACCCCTGGCTTCCATCCAGAACTAAGACCCCCGGCTTCCATCCAGAATTAAGACCCCCCGGCTTCCATCCAGAACTAAGACCCCCGGCTTCCATCCAGAACTAAGACCCCCGGTTTCCATCCAGAACTAAGACCCCCGGCTTCCATCCAGAACTAAGACCCCCGGCTTCCATCCAGAACTAAGATCCCCGGCTTCCACCCAGAACTAAGACCCCCCGGCTTCCATCCAGAACTAAGACCCCCGGCTTCCATCCAGAACTAAGACCCCCGGCTTCCATCCAGAACTAAGACCCCCGGCTTCCATCCAGAACTAAGACCCCCGGCTTCCATCCAGAACTAAGACCCCCCGGCTTCCATCCAGAACTAAGACCCCCGGCTTCCATCCAGAACTAAGATCCCCCCCCCCCCGCTTCCATCCAGAACTAAGACCCCCGGCTTCCATCCAGAACTAAGACCCCCGGCTTCCATCCAGAACTAAGATCCCCGGCTTCCATCCAGAACTAAGATCCCCCCCCCCCCGCTTCCATCCAGAACTAAGACCCCCGGCTTCCATCCAGAACTAAGACCCCCGGCTTCCATCCAGAACTAAGATCCCCCCCCCCTGCTTCCATCCAGAACTAAGACCCCCGGCTTCCATCCAGAACTAAGACCCCCGGCTTCCATCCAGAACTAAGACCCCCCCGGCTTCCATCCAGAACTAAGACCCCCCGGCTTCCATCCAGGACTAAGACCCCCGGCTTCCATCCAGAACTAAGACCCCCGGCTTCCATCCAGAACTAAGATCCCCCCCCCCCGCTTCCATCCAGAACTAAGACCCCCGGCTTCCATCCAGAACTAAGACCCCCGGCTTCCATCCAGAACTAAGACCCCCGGCTTCCATCCAGAACTAAGACCCCCGGCTTCCATCCAGAACTAAGACCCCCGGCTTCCATCCAGAACTAAGACCCCCGGCTTCCATCCAGAACTAAGACCCCCGGCTTCCATCCAGAACTAAGACCCCCCGGCTTCCATCCAGAACTAAGATCCCCGGCTTCCATCCAGAACTAAGACCCCCGGCTTCCATCCAGAACTAAGACCCCCGGCTTCCATCCAGAACTAAGACCCCCGGCTTCCATCCAGAACTAAGACCCCCGGCTTTCATCCAGAACTTAGACCCCGGCTTCCATACAGAACTAAGACCCCCCAGCTTCCATCCAGAACTAAGACCCCCCAGCTTCCATCCAGAACTAAGACCCCCCGGCTTCCATCCAGAACTAAGACCCCCGGCTTCCATCCAGAACTAAGATCCCCCGGCTTCCATCCAGAACTAAGATCCCCCCCCCCCGCTTCCATCCAGAACTAAGACCCCCGGCTTCCATCCAGAACTAAGACCCCCGGCTTCCATCCAGAACTAAGATCCCCGGCTTCCATCCAGAACTAAGATCCCCCCCCCCCCCCGCTTCCATCCAGAACTAAGACCCCCGGCTTCCATCCAGAACTAAGACCCCCGGCTTCCATCCAGAACTAAGATCCCCCCCCCCGCTTCCATCCAGAACTAAGACCCCCGGCTTCCATCCAGAACTAAGACCCCCGGCTTCCATCCAGAACTAAGACCCCCCCGGCTTCCATCCAGAACTAAGACCCCCGGCTTCCATCCAGAACTAAGATCCCCGGCTTCCATCCAGAACTAAGACCCCCGGCTTCCATCCAGAACTAAGATCCCTGGCTTCCATCCAGAACTAAGACCCCCGGCTTCCATCCAGAACTAAGACCCCCCGGCTTCCATCCAGAACTAAGACCCCCGGCTTCCATCCAGAACTAAGACCCCCGGCTTCCATCCAGAACTAAGACCCCCGGCTTCCATCCAGAACTAAGACCCCCGGCTTACATCCAGAACTAAGATCCCCGGCTTCCATCCAGAACTTAGACCCCAGGCTTCCATCCAGAACTAAGACCCCCGGCTTCCATCCAGAACTAAGACCCCCGGCTTCCATCCAGAACTAAGATCCCCCGGCTTCCATCCAGAACTAAGACCCCCGGCTTCCATCCAGAACTAAGACCCCCGGCTTCCATCCAGAACTAAGACCCCCGGCTTCCATCCAGAACTAAGACCCCCCGGCTTCCATCCAGAACTAAGACCCCCCGGCTTCCATCCAGAACTAAGTCCCCCGGCTTCCATCCAGAACTAAGATCCCCCCGCCTCCATCCAGAACTAAGACCCCCCGGCTTCCATCCAGAACTAAGACCCCCGGCTTCCATCCAGAACTAAGACCCCCGGCTTCCATCCAGAACTAAGACCCCCGGCTTTCATCCAGAACTTAGACCCCGGCTTCCATACAGAACTAAGACCCCCCAGCTTCCATCCAGAACTAAGACCCCCCAGCTTCCATCCAGAACTAAGACCCCCCGGCTTCCATCCAGAACTAAGACCCCCGGCTTCCATCCAGAACTAAGATCCCCCGGCTTCCATCCAGAACTAAGATCCCCCCCCCCCCCGCTTCCATCCAGAACTAAGACCCCCGGCTTCCATCCAGAACTAAGACCCCCGGCTTCCATCCAGAACTAAGATCCCCGGCTTCCATCCAGAACTAAGATCCCCCCCCCCCCGCTTCCATCCAGAACTAAGACCCCCGGCTTCCATCCAGAACTAAGACCCCCGGCTTCCATCCAGAACTAAGATCCCCCCCCCCGCTTCCATCCAGAACTAAGACCCCCGGCTTCCATCCAGAACTAAGACCCCCGGCTTCCATCCAGAACTAAGACCCCCCCGGCTTCCATCCAGAACTAAGACCCCCGGCTTCCATCCAGAACTAAGATCCCCGGCTTCCATCCAGAACTAAGACCCCCGGCTTCCATCCAGAACTAAGACCCCCGGCTTCCATCCAGAACTAAGACCCCCCGGCTTCCATCCAGAACTAAGACCCCCGGCTTCCATCCAGAACTAAGACCCCCGGCTTCCATCCAGAACTAAGACCCCCGGCTTCCATCCAGAACTAAGACCCCCGGCTTACATCCAGAACTAAGATCCCCGGCTTCCATCCAGAACTTAGACCCCAGGCTTCCATCCAGAACTAAGACCCCCGGCTTCCATCCAGAACTAAGACCCCCGGCTTCCATCCAGAACTAAGACCCCCGGCTTCCATCCAGAACTAAGACCCCCGGCTTCCATCCAGAACTAAGACCCCCCGGCTTCCATCCAGAACTAAGTCCCCCGGCTTCCATCCAGAACTAAGATCCCCCCGCCTCCATCCAGAACTAAGACCCCCCGGCTTCCATCCAGAACTAAGACCCCCGGCTTCCATCCAGAACTAAGACCCCCCGGCTTCCATCCAGAACTAAGACCCCCGGCTTCCATCCAGAACTAAGACCCCCGGCTTCCATCCAGAACTAAGTCCCCCCGGCTTCCATCCAGAACTAAGACCCCCGGCTTCCATCCAGAATTAAGACCCCCCGGCTTCCACCCAGAACTAAGACCCCCGGCTTCCATCCAGAACTAAGACCCCCGGCTTCCATCCAGAACTAAGACCCCCGGCTTCCATCCAGAACTAAGACCCCCGGCTTCCATCCAGAACTAAGACCCCCCGGCTTCCATCCAGAACTAAGTCCCCCGGCTTCCATCCAGAACTAAGATCCCCCCGCCTCCATCCAGAACTAAGACCCCCCGGCTTCCATCCAGAACTAAGACCCCCGGCTTCCATCCAGAACTAAGACCCCCCCGGCTTCCATCCAGAACTAGGACCCCCGGCTTCCATCCGGATCTAAGAAAAGTCTTCTCCGGGGTTAGACTTTAACATCCTATTTGCTATTCTCCTGCGTTCCATTGAGCAATGTGCCTATTGTTTACAGGTGAGTGTTGTGTCCGAGGTCTTCACGCTCCACATAGTCACTGAGTGGAAGGTACTGATAATCAGGCTGATTCACTACTAGTGCCAGTTATCGGCAGATGAGCGTCTGTATAGAGGCGCTTAGATCGATCGCTAGTAGACGCTAGTAGTGATTGGCTATCGAGCGTTGTAACAGAGCGCCTCAGTCGCTGTAGTAACCTGGGCGGCATTGATGAATGTGATGTATGTTGGGCGCTCTAACACCAGTACAGCGCTGCAGGGAGCAAGAGGTAGCGCCAGCTCAGTGTAACCAACTCTCAGCGACTCGCACCATATTCAACAAAAAAACACACACAGTGTTGGCGCTCTGGATCTGGGCGCTGTAGCATAGAGCACCAGACGCTGTGGTATTAAAGTCTGTTTTTGAACACATATCCACCAGTAACAAAGTGAAAACACATGGAATGACATTGTTGTAACATTGTGACATTAATACTTTAATGCCAGACCTGTAATGACAATTCTGCATAAAAATATAAAAAGTCAAAAAAAGTTTTCAAAAATGACTCTTTCTCGGCCAGGAGACGTTATACAATTATTTGAGTGAAAAAAAAATCAACACAAAAACCCTGTTTAAACAGAGGAAAAGGAACGTCCATTGAAATGTATGGGAGAGCGACAGGTAGTGAAAGGTATTACCTGGCGCCCCGGAAGCTAGATCGCCGGTGCTATACGCTGAGCCGCCTGTAACTCGGCTGTCTGCCGCTACGAGGTGCTGCCTGGCGCTATCCCTCGATGAATAAACCTCAAAGTTCTCTCTGCAACACCACATTAGCCCCGCCTCCCCTGTCACTCAGAGGAAAGTATGTCCACAGTTGGAGGTGGTCATGGGGAACTGCAGTTAACAGGAGGGCAAGCTATGGCCTAGTGGTTAGGGAACCGGTGGCAGTTGGCTGGGGCATGACTGAAGCGCTCCTGAGCAAGGCCCCCAGCTTCTAACTGATCCCCAGGTGCAAAGTGCCTAGGGCAGCCCATCGCTCTGGGCATGTGTTAAAGCGGACCAACAGCCTGGCACTGTTGGAAATGAAAGGTCGCGGCCATTTTGGAGCTTCCTCTCCCAGCATCTCATTGTAGTGTCTTTTTTACATTTAACCCTTTGTGAACTGATAAGGGATCTATGAGACCCCTATACCAGTTCACAAGGCTCTGGGTCTGGCAAGTCACCTGCGGTTAGCGGGTGAATTGCCATTAATCCCCGCCCCCCCATTGCCTACCTCCCCAAAGCCTGGGGGGGGGGGGGATAGCCCGGGGCCATTAGGCTGTGTGGGCTTGTAGCCTGCAGGGCGGGGGGCACAGAAGCTGGCCCTTGCGCTCTGTTCTACAAGCCACCATAGCTGGTCCCCGGGCTGGTTATGCTGGGTAGGAAGGACCTCACGCTATTTTTTTTGCCATTTTTAAGGGTTTTTAACCTTTAAAAATTAAAAAAAATGGGGTCCCCCATCTTGGGATGGGGGACCCTATGTCATTTTTTTAATTAACCCTTTATGTCCCATTACTCAACAGGTATAAAAGGCTTCCAGCAGCAGCAGGAGAGCAGAAGCCACAATTATGGCGTTGGACACAGTGGTCAGGGATGGATCATGAGAGGTAAGTTACATAGTTAATACGGTTGAAAATAGACCTATGTCCATCAAGTTCAACCGAGGGTGTTGGGGAGTTATTTTTTATTTTATTTTATAGGTGGAAGTTATTTATTTATTTTTATTTTCTTTTTTAAATAAAATATTTTTTCTAATGTGTATCAGTGTCTTTATTCACATTTAACCCTGTGTGAAATGGTAAGGGATATATGAAACCCCTATACCAGATGACAAGAATTTGGGTCTGCCAAGTTACCTTCGGCTAGCGGGTGACATGCCATTAACCCCCAGCCCCCATCATTACCTGCCCCCTAAAGCCCGGGGGGGGGGGGCAGAGGAGCCCGGGCCACAAGGCCATGCGAGCTTGTAGCCTTGCTGGGTGGGAGCCACAGAAGCTGTCTCTTGCGCCCTGCTCTATAAGCATAGCTGGTCCCCAGGCTGGTTATGCTGGGTAGCAAAAAATTGGGTCCCCCACCTCAGGAGGTGGGACCTTATGTCATTTTTTTAATTAACCCTTTATGTCCCACCACTCAGCAGGTTGATAGGCTTCCATCAGCAGCAGGAGAGCAGAAACCAGAGTGATCGTGGGTTTTCGGTGATGGATCAATCGTAGGTAAGTATTAAAAAAAATATTTTTTTTACTGTAAGGGGGATCCCACATCAATTTTTTTTTATTCAACCCTTTATAGTGTGGATAGTAGTTGTATTTTATTTGGCCCTTATTTAAGAAGGAATAGCGTCAGGTAGTGGCTGGTTAATGAGAGGTAGCGACAGGTAACGACCGGGGAACGCCGGACACGGCACGCAATTACACATTTATCGAGCAGAATCTGTTTAGCGACTGGGATAGCGCCATGTAGCGTCTGATTTATCATTTTCACAGCCTCAGCGAACAGCGCCAGCGTTCAGCCTTGCACAGCGCCAGGTATGACCTCTCGCTACCTGCCGCTCTCCCATACATATCAATGGACGATCCTTTTCTTCTCTTTAAACTGGGTTTTTGTTTTGTTTTTTCAAAAAAATCACAAATAATTCTGTGACCTCTTCTGACATTGAATAAGCAGTTTTTTTCATTATTTTTTCATTTTTTATATATTTCTTCAGAAATGACATTACAGGTCTGGAGTTAAAGTGTTCATGTTACAATGTTGTTACAATGTAATTCCATATGTTTTCGCTTTGTTACTAGTGGATAGATGCTGAAAAACAGACTTTACACACACCGCCTCCTGCGCTCTGGGCTTCAAACAAGTATTTTTCAGCGCCAGAGATTTGTGAGGCAGTTTTTTTGCTGAATATGGTGTGAGTCGGTCGCTATGAGCAGACGCTAACATGCGCTCCCATACAGCGCTGTACTGGTCAAATAGCGACTCTTCACAATGTATTCAACATTACCGAACAGCGACTGAGTCTCTATAAAGTAGCGACTCACGGCCGAGCACTGTGACTACTAGCGGGCGCTCTGAAAATGCCTGCTACAGACGCTCATCTGTCGCTACCTGCCGCTAATGATGAATCAGCCTCCCCGTAAATGTCATAAAGTGCTCTTTTCAGTTTGGGGGGTCTCCTGGGCTACAGATGCATATGTGGTACTGTTGTAATCAGAAGAAATGAGGCTTTCACGTGCAATATGGTTTTTTTGGATAAAATACTTTTTTAATATAAAATAAACGAGACATATTTTAAAAAAACATATATATTTTTCTTCTTTTTTTTTTTTTTTAAATGACCCGTCAACAGAGGGTGACAACATATCAAGTCGACTGGAAGTTAAAAGGGTTACGATTAGCTATGCATGTTGGGCATTGTTCTGCTCGGGAGACCTTGCGCTTTCAGGTTTAGCTTGTTGTTCCTTTTTTTCATATTGTTATTTTCGGAAAGTGTGTTTTTTATTCTGCTTGTTTTATACATTTTTTAGGAAAACCATGTGCAACCAAAAAGTTCTTCGAGGGGGTTACTTCCAAAATGATAAGCCCACTACAACGCGCCTAGAAAGCTTAGGCCCTTATTCATCAAGCGATAGCGCCAGGTAGTGTCCGACGAGCGCCAGGTAGCGGCAGCTAACGGCGACTACCGACTCAAGTACGCCCGCCGGCGGTCACAATGACGCATTTATCAAGCAAAATGAGGCTAGCGCCGGCGAGAGCGACGGCTAGCGCGGCATTCATCATGAAGCCGCCTGGACCGAACAGCGCCGCTGCAAATTCCCTCACAGCGCCAGGTATGAGCTGTCGCTCCCTGGCGATGTCCAATGCATTTCAATGGAGCAATCTATAATAATTCATGATTAATTGGTAATAATTTTTTTTTAAATTTTTTTAATGTCCAAAAATCGGAGAACACTTCTGCAATGTTAGGATTTATTTTTAAGTCCAAAAAAAAAAAAAACAAAAATATGTGCAGAATTGATCTAACAGGTCTGAGATTAATGTATTCATATAACAAAATGATTCTAAAAACATGTATAATGTTACATTCAAAAAATATGGTTGTTTAGGGGTTAAAAACTAGTTAATACAGATCGCCGCCAGCGCTCTGGGGTTTAAACAAGGAATGGACAGCGACAGCACATTCGGAGCGTGATTTTTTGATGAATATGAAGCTAGCCGTTCGCTCTGGCGATTCGTTGTCAGGCGCTCACATACAATGCTGGACCTGTGAAACAGCGACCCCCCAGCCCGTATTCAACATTACCGCACACCGACTGAGTCGCTGTCATCAAGCTAATGCCGGCCAAGCACAGCGAATACTGGCTGGCGCTGAAAAAATCACGCTACAGTCGCTCATCTGTCGCTACGTGGCGCTATTGATGAATCGGCCTCCTAATCTGTGTTCTTTCAGGAAATATATGGTTTTTGAGGGGTATTCCAAATATAAAGGGCCGTTCTGGTTTAAAAAATCGATAGGTGCGTACGGGGAGGCTTATTCATTACTAGGGCCAGGTATCGGCAGATGAGCGTCTGTATAGCAGCGCTTAGAGCGACCGCTAGTATACGCTGTAACGGGCTATCGGGCGCTGAAACAGAGAGCCTCAGTCGCTGTAGTAACCTGGCCGGCATTAATGAATGAGATGTATGTTGGGCGCTCTAACACCAGTACAGCGCTGCAGGGAGCAAAAGGTAGCACCAGCTCAGTGCGACCGGTTCTCAGTGACTTACACCATATTCAACAACAAAACAGACTCACACAGCGTCGGCGCTCTGGATCTGGGCGCTGTAGCATAGAGCGCCAGACGCTGTGTGATTAAAGTCTGTTTTTGAACACATATCCACCAGTAACAAAGCGAAAACACATGGAATGACATTGTATAACCCATATGTGACATTAATATTTTAGTGCCAAACCTGTAATGACAATTTTAATTTTATTTATTTTTTTTATTTTTAATGCATAGATGGCCATTGTATGCAAAATATAAAAAGGTCAAAAAAGTTTTCGAAAATGACTCTTTTTAGGCCAGGAGAGGTCACACAATTGGGTTGATTCAAAGAAACATGTAACAGCTTGGATTTGGGTCACGATCATCCTATTTTTCCCGTCCGCTCGTGCGTTCGTATGAACTTGCGAGTGATTCTATAAGCAAATACGTTTCTATCCTAAAATGTCCGTCCGTTCGTATGGCAGTTCGGGAATCAGACCTATGTCAGTTTCCATCCTGATTTTTCCGTTTCATTTCTCAGGTTGCAACATTGGTTTTGCCCTTTTTCCTTTTTTGTCTGGACGTAAATCCTTCTGATCTTGCGGCTGCGCACTACAAACTTACCTCATTAAAGTGCATTCTAAATATTTGTTCTTTTATTTTTCTTTATTTCATTCATTTTGTAGTAACCAACCATTAATGAATGCATTTGCATAAGTAAATCTTACTTTGTTTAATTTTTACTTAACTTGCATTTTTTACTTGTGGATTTAATTTTAATATTTTGGCTTCAAATGGTACAACTTTAAATTTTGGGTGTGGTTACCCACACCCTCTACATACAGATTGCTCTCAAATATTAAAAAACACCCAGCAACTTCTGCATGTTATGAGCCTCGAAACAGCCAAGATGGCGGCTCAGGTATTATCGGGCAGCCTGCAAACAGAAAGGGCCTTGTGACTGTCCGTGCCCCCAGCTCTGGGGGCAAAATACAGCAGTAACCCACATCCTGCACTTTATCCCGCTCTCCTCTCCTCAGTAAGTGTGATGCATCTGACCAAAGATGTGCTTAAATAATTAAACAAAGCAAAGGTAAACAACTACACCAATAAATGCTATCTAAAAATTATTCTAGTACATCAATTTTAAAATAAATAACAAAGGACATACGGTAAGTTTCTTTAATTAACGCAAATATATTGCAAAATAAAGGTTTACATGCAAAGGACTAATTAAGGTCCACATTAAAATGATTTTATAAGGCATACATGAAATGTATTAAATCAGGCATGCATTGCCATACAATTAATGGCCTCGGCCATGCTGATACATGCAGTTCATTGGAGCACAAGACGCGCAGACTCCTCCACATAGCCAAAAAACCTGTTCACGAACAGCAATCCGGCTGCTAAAAGGTGTCGGCTGTGGCTTTCTTTTAAAACGCGTTTAGAGGTTTCTCTGAATCACACCTAAACACATCCAATTATCCTAAGTTTTACGTTTTGATCGTAAGTTTTAGGATTTGATCCTAAGTTTTACGTTTTGATCCTAAAATTTAGGAACGAACTTCCGCTGATCGTAAGAGCATATACGCATTCGTACGTAGGCTCGTGCGAGTCGGAAATGGCCAAAAAAACAGGAAAAAATGACTAACACCCACCCAAAGTTACGATTTTCGATACGAAATCAATTAACTTTTCCTCTTTGAATCGAGGGGAATGATTTGAGAGAAAAAATCCCTGTTTAAACAGAAGAAAAGGAATGTCCATTGAAATGTATGGGAGAGCGACAGGTAGCGACAGGTAATACCTGGCTCTGGAAGCTAGAGCGCCGGCGCTATACACTGAGCCGCCTGTAATGATGAATCGTACGCTACATGGCGCTTTTAGAGTCGCTCACCAGAATCGCTTTCATAAATGTGCTTTTGCGTACAGCACCCAGCCATCAACCAGATGCTGTCTGCCGCTACGAGACGCTACCTGCCGCTATCCCGTGATGAATAAACCCCTTTGTCTGCAAAACTGAAATTTCCAAGTAACATTAGCGTTACGCACATGCTTTGGGGTGTTTGACAACTCTTCCCTTGACAGTAGCTATGCATGTTGGGTATTGTTCTGTTTGGGGGACCTTGCTTAATCAGATTGAACTTGTTTTTTCTTGTTTGCATATTGTTTTGTTCAGGAAAATGTGGCTTTGATTCTGCTTTTTATTCTCTATTTTAGAGAAACCCTGTGCAACCAAATAATTCATCAAGGGATTCATTCCAGAAAAATACGCCCACGTCAACAAGCCTAGTACACCTAGAAACCGTAAGTGTTGTACTTCCAGAGATTATATAGTTTGTGGGGGGTATTTCAAAAGTTAAGGGTTGTTTTCCTTGAAAAACCGCAAGGTGTGCATAGCAGTTGTATCTTATCTCAAAATCTCCTAAAGTGCTGTTTCAGTTTGGGGGAGTCTGGACAGAAAAGGGCGTCTACCAATACATATGTGTTACCGCTGTAACCGGGCGAGATGGGGTTTTTACACGCAATAGGATTCTATTGAATAACTTACATTTTTTATTACACTAATAGTGAGAATACACTAAAACACGGCCAAACAAGACATTCCATGTTAAAGCCCAGACTCTGCTGATAAAAACAATATATAATGTTCCTGGAAGTCCTTTCAAAAATCACAGTTAAACATAGCATAAAATATTGAAAAATGGTCTGGCAAAGAGGGTGACAAATTCTCCAGGTAGGCTGGCAGTGAAAGGGTTAAAGAAAAAAAAATCCTGTATCTGGGGCCTCCACCATATTTTGTGCCCAGGGTCTTCCACCACACCTAATCCGACCCTGCTGTGGGCAGCCACTGCTCCCGCATGCTCCGTTGGATCGGGGGAGAAGGTGAGTTTACTGTGTGACCTGGGACAATGTAGGGAATGTCCGCTCACCACCGAATCCCGATTGTGCACGACCGTGGGTAGTCTCAAACCCACTAAATAGCATAAAAAAAACAAAGCAAATGGTCCACACTCCTCTTCTCATAAAACTTCATTGTTAAAAATTGGGTTTAAAATCATCTCCATAGTGTATCAAAAGCCAATAAAATCAGTAGTAATCAAAGTCCTGGAAAGTCATATATACAGTATAGGCGACTTACGCGTTTCAGACTCCTATCTCCAGTCCTTAATCATAGTAATCTACGACTGGAGATAGGAGTCCGAAGTCGCCTACACTGTATATATGACTTTCCAGGACTTTGATTACTACCGATTTTACTGGCTTTTGATACACTATGGAGATGATTTTAAACCCAATATTTAAAACACATAATTAAAAGTGAAGTTTTACGAGAAGAGGAGTGTGGATCATTCGCTTTGCTTTTTACGGTGTGACCTGTCGGGTATTTCACAGTGGACCATCCTGAATCTGGATGCCCCGGAGGGAGAGAGTAAGCCTGCCCTGGAGTCTATCCCCTCGATTCAAAGAGCAAAAGTTAATTGATTTCGGATCGAGAATCGTAAGTTTGGGTGGGTGTTTGTCATTTTTTTCTGTTTTTTTGGCCATTTCCGACTCGCACGAGCCTACGTACGAATGCGTATATGCTCTTACGATCATCGGAAGTTCGTTCCTAAATTTTAGGATCAAAACGTAAAACTTAGGATCAAAACGTAAAACTTAGGATAATCGGATGTGTTTACGTGTAATTCAGAGAACAGTTTTCAAACCTCTAAATACGTTTTAAAAGAAAGCCACTGCCGACACCTTTTAGCAGTCGGATTGCTGTTCTTGAACAGGTTTTTTGGCTATGTGGAGGAGTCTGCGCGTCTTGAGCTGCAATGAACTGCATGTATCAGCATGGCCGAGGCCATAAATTGTATGGCAATGCATACCTGATTCATGTATGCCTTATAAAAGCATTTTAATGTGGACCTTAATTAGTCCTTTGCATGTAAACCTTTATTTGGCTATATATTTGCGTTAATTAAAGAAACTTATGTCCTTTGTAATTTTTTTTTAAATTGATGTACTAGAATAATATTTTTAGATTGCATTTATTGGTGTAGTTGTTTACCTTTGCTTTGTTTAATTATTTAAGCACATCTTTGGTCAGATGCATCACACTTACTGAGGAGAGGAGAGCGGGATAAAGTGCAGGATGTGGGTTACTGCTGTATTTTGCACAGACACAGCAGAGCTGGGGGCACGGAAAGGTCAGAAATCAAAGAATGCAGAGCAACACAGTCACAAGGCCCTTTCTGTTTGCAGGCTGCCCGAGAATACCTGAGCCGCCATCTTGGCTGTTTCTAGGCTCATAACATGCAGAAGTTGCTGGGTGTTTTTTAATTTTTGAGAGCAAATCTGTATGTAGAGGGTGTGGGTAACCACACCCAAAATTTTAAGTTGTACCATTTGAAGCCAAAATATTAAAATTAAATCCACAAGTAAAATATGCAAGTTAACTAAAAATTAAACAAAGTAAGATTTACTTATGCAAATGCATTCATTAATGGTTGGTTACTACAAAATGAATGAAATAAAGAAAAATAAAAGACCAAATATTTAGAATGTGTTACGCACCGGGTGCGAAGAAGTGGACCCGCAGGGTCTGCAGAACTGTTTTGGCAGATACCGCGTCAGGGGAGCGGAGTCTAAGGAGCCACTGGTTTTCACCAGAGCCCACCGCAAGGCGGGATGGTCTTGTGCGGCAGGTGACTCCCAGGTCGCTACCCCCCAACAGCGGCACAGTTCCACAAACTGCTGAAGTGACGTGCAGCAGAGACAAACAGTGGTCGGAGGAGAAGGCCGAGGTCAGGACTGGCAGCGCGGGTTCAGTAGCGGTGAGACAAGCCGAGGTCGGGACTGGCAGCGCGGGTTCAATAGCGGTGAGACAAGCCGAGGTCGGGACGGGCAGCACAGGTTCGAAGGTCAATAGGAGAGCCGAGGTCATACACGAGGAATCAAGCAATACAGCGATAATCATTCAGGGAACAACACCGAAGATCCGGCACAGGAAGTAAGGCAGGGTTTAATTTATAGGAAGCGCCAAAAAGGGATTGGATGGCAGAGACCAATTAACAGGGCCTTGGCCCTTTAAATCTGAGGAGGTTGACGCGCGCGCCCCCTAGTGGCCGGGGACGTGCGCGCAGGGAAGGCGGAACAGTCACAGAAGGAGGAAGCCGGCGGCCATGCCGGTCAGAGGAGGAAGCGCGGGGACCAGGTAAGGGGGAACCGCAGCCAGGGGGGCCAGCAGCAGACGCCCGGATGGCGGTGAAGCGGGGAGCGCTGCAGGAAGGGGACGCAGCGCTCGCCCGAGGAGAGGCACGGAGGGGGGCGCTGCGCGGGGAAGACGCAGCGCTCGCCCTAACAGTACCCCCCCCCTTAGGTCTCCCCCTCTTTTTGGGACCGAGGAAGTTTGAAATAAGGCTCCGATCGAGGATATTCTCCTCAGGCTCCCAGGACCTCTCTTCAGGACCGCAATTCTCCCAATCCACTAGAAAGTAACGTCTCCCTCTGGATGTTTTGGAAGCCAGAATCTCTCTCACCGAGAAGGCATCTTCGGTACCCGCGACCGGAAGTGGCTCCAACGTTTTAGAAGAGAATCGATTAGTCGTCAGAGGTTTTAATAATGAAACATGAAAAGAGTTGGGAATACGTAAGGAGGCTGGCAAATGAAGTTTGTAACAGACCGGATTAATTTGTTGCTTGATCCTGTACGGCCCTAAATAGCGAGGGCCCAATTTATAACTGGGTATCTTGAAACGAATGTACTTGGCTGAAAGCCAAACTTTATCTCCAGGAGAGAAAACAGGAGCGATTCTCCTTCTTTTATTAGCGCTGCTCTTCATGCGGGTAGAGGCTAGAACAAGAGAATGTCGTGTTTCACGCCAGATAGAGGAAAAAAACTGTGTTAAGTCATCCACGGCGGGTACCCCCGACTGTGTAGGTAAGGGTAGAGGAGGCAAAGGTTGGCGGCCATAAACAATGAAGAATGGAGATTTCTTTGTGGCTTCAGAATCTTTGAAATTATAAGAGAACTCCGCCCATGGCAAGAGATCGACCCAGTCGTCTTGTCGGGCCGAAACAAAGTGACGTAGATATTGTCCTAGAACCTGATTGACCCTCTCCACTTGGCCGTTGGACTGGGGGTGGTAAGCCGAGGAAAAATCTAATTTCACCTTTAACTGAGTACAGAGAGCCCTCCAGAATTTTGAAACAAACTGAACTCCCCTGTCGGAGACAATGTGGGAAGGAAGTCCATGGAGCCGAAAAATATGTTTAAAAAAGTTCTTAGCCAACTGAGGAGCGGATGGGAGTCCTGGAAGCGGAACGAAGTGCGCCATTTTTGAAAAACGATCCACAACAACCCAGATCACTGTATTGCCTTGAGATGGAGGAAGATCCGTGATAAAGTCCATAGCGATGTGAGACCAAGGGATTTCAGGAATAGGAAGAGGATGAAGAAGACCCGCCGGTCTTTGGCGAGGCGTTTTATTACGTGCACAGGTGGTACAAGCTTGCACGAATTCTGCCACATCCTTCTCAATGGAGGGCCACCAATAATATCTGGCAATAATTGCGTTAGACTTTTTGATACCAGCATGCCCGGCAATACGGGAAGCATGACCCCATTTTAATATTTGGAGGCGTCGGCGAACCGGGACAAAGGTTTTCCCAGGCGGAGCCTGCACTAGGGAGGCAGGAGCGGAATGAACCAAATGATCAGGAGATATAATGAACTGAGGAGCAGCGTCCACGTCTGTGACGTCCGAGGAGCGAGACAGAGCATCTGCCCTGATGTTCTTAGAGGCAGGCCGAAAGTGAATGCGGAAATTAAACCGCGCGAAGAATAGTGACCAACGAGCTTGGCGAGGATTCAAGCGTTGAGCAGTTTGAAGATACAAAAGGTTCTTATGGTCGGTAAAAATAGATATGGGGTGAAGCGACCCTTCTAGAAGATGTCTCCACTCTTCAAGAGCTAATTTGATAGCCAGGAGTTCACGATCCCCAATAGAATAATTTCGCTCCGCGGAAGAAAAAGTCCTAGAAAAGAACCCACAAGTATGATTTTTCCCTGAAGGAGACCTCTGTGTGAGAACAGCTCCTGCTCCGATGGAAGAAGCGTCAACCTCTAGAGAAAAAGGACGAGAAGGGTCTGGTCTGGTGAGCACCGGGGCCATAGAGAAGGTCTTTTTCAAAGTTAAAAAGGCTGCCTCCGCCTGTGGAGGCCATGACTTGGGGTTGGCTCCCTTTTTGGTGAGAGCCACAATGGGGGCCACGATAGTGGAAAAATGGGGTATGAATTGACGGTAATAGTTGGCGAAGCCCAGAAATCGTTGAATGGAACGCAGACCAACAGGCCGAGGCCAATCTAAAACCGCTCTCAATTTGCTAGGGTCCATTTGTAGTCCTTGGGCTGAAACAGTATAACCCAAAAAGGGCAGAGCGGTCTGGTGAAAGAGACACTTTTCTAATTTGGCATAAAGATGATGCTGCCGAAGGCGGGATAGTACCAGACGAACGTGCCGGTGATGCTCTTCGAGGGAAGAAGAGAAGATGAGGATATCATCTAAATAGACCACGACACAGGAGTACAACAAGTCCCGGAAGATGTCATTGACGAACTCTTGAAATACGGCAGGGGCATTACAAAGCCCGAAGGGCATCACCAAATACTCGAAATGACCGTCACGGGTATTAAAGGCAGTCTTCCATTCGTCTCCCTTGCGGATGCGGATCAGATTGTAGGCTCCTCGGAGATCCAGTTTGGAAAAGATCCTGGAGCCACGAAGACGGTCGAAGAGTTCTGGAATTAAGGGTAAGGGGTATCGGTTCTTTACCGTGATCTTGTTAAGACCCCGATAGTCGATACAGGGTCGGAGAGAACCGTCTTTTTTCTGTACAAAAAAAAAGCCAGCCCCAGCGGGAGAAGAGGACTTCCGGATGAAGCCCCTCTGCAGATTTTCTTGTATGTAAGTAGCCATTGCTTGAGTTTCGGGGACGGATAGTGGGTAGATACGGCCACGAGGAGGAGTGGTCCCAGGCAGGAGGTCGATCGGGCAGTCATAAGGGCGATGAGGCGGAAGGGTCTCAGCTTGCTTCTTACAGAAGACATCAGCGTAAGCCCGGTAAACTTCGGGTAGGCCCGGTAGAGATGTGGTAGGATGATCGGTTCGAACTGGTAAAACTTTCAAGCAATTCTTGAAGCAGGTTGTACCCCACGCCTTGATGTCCCCAGTGACCCAGTCTAGGGTAGGATTATGAAGCTGAAGCCAAGGAAGACCCAATAGGATTGGGGAAGTACAATGGGGTAACACAAAGAGTTCCAAGTATTCCTGGTGAAAGAGGCCAATCTTAAGGAGCAAAGGCTTGGTACGGTACTGCACCATACAATTCAGTCTATCTCCATTAACTGAGGCGATGAATAACGGTTTGGCCAAGCGGTTAACTGCTATGTCGTATTTCTTGATCAGGGAGGCCTCTATGAAATTGCCCGCCGAACCAGAATCCAGGAAGACCGGCAAATTAAGCACAGAGGCAGATGAGAGACAAAGCTGTGCAGGTACGGTAAATCTTGGAGAGGAAGCACACACACCCAGAGACGCCTCTCCCACCGAGTCTAGGTGCGCCCGTTTCCCAGTCGAGAAGGACGAATGGGGCAATCTCTTAGAAAATGATCAGGACTGGCGCAATACAGACAGAGATTTTCATTTCTCCTGCGAGACCTCTCCACGGGGGTTAGGCGAGAGCGGCCGACCTGCATGGCTTCCACCTCGGGAGAAGATGGTACAGACAAAGGTTTCTGAAAGGTGGGAGCCAAACGGAACATCCTCCTGTCACGTTGGGAATCTCTCTCCAGGCGAAGTTCCTCACGCCTCTCAGCAAAGCGTATGTCAATGCGAGTGACGAGATGAATGAGTTCAGAAAGGGAGTCAGGTATCTCTCGGGTCGCTAGAACATCTTTGATCTTGCTAGAAAGACCTTTCTTAAAACAAGCGCAGAGGGCCTCATTATTCCATGCTAACTCGGAGGCCAAAGTACGGAATCGAATAGCATATTCACCAACAGAAAGATCGCCTTGCGTTAAATTCAATAGAGCGGACTCGGCAGATGAGGCCCGAGCGGGTTCTTCAAAAACCTGACGGAATTCAGTAACAAAGGCCTGGACGGTGAAGGTGAGAGGATCATTACGGTCCCACAAGGGAGTGGCCCAAGCCAAGGCTTTTCCGGAGAGCAGACTAATGATGAAGGCCACTTTAGAGCGTTCGGTGGGAAATTGATCAAACAATAATTCCAGGTGCATAGAGCACTGGGCTAGAAAGCCTCTGCACAACTTCGCGTCCCCCTCATATTTTGCTGGTAAGGAGAGGCGGATTCTGGATGGGGAAACTGCTGGAGACTGCGGTGGCGGCACCGGTGGCGGTGGAGAAGGCGACAGCTGCTGGGTCAAGAGTTGCTGCATCATAGCGGTAAGCTGATTAATCTGCCGAGACTGCAAAGCCACCAGCGCTGGGAGTTCGGAAGTCTCCGGCAAGGGCACCTCAGCGGGATCCATGGCCGGATCTTACTGTTACGCACCGGGTGCGAAGAAGTGGACCCGCAGGGTCTGCAGAACTGTTTTGGCAGATACCGCGTCAGGGGAGCGGAGTCTAAGGAGCCACTGGTTTTCACCAGAGCCCACCGCAAGGCGGGATGGTCTTGTGCGGCAGGTGACTCCCAGGTCGCTACCCCCCAACAGCGGCACAGTTCCACAAACTGCTGAAGTGACGTGCAGCAGAGACAAACAGTGGTCGGAGGAGAAGGCCGAGGTCAGGACTGGCAGCGCGGGTTCAGTAGCGGTGAGACAAGCCGAGGTCGGGACTGGCAGCGCGGGTTCAATAGCGGTGAGACAAGCCGAGGTCGGGACGGGCAGCACAGGTTCGAAGGTCAATAGGAGAGCCGAGGTCATACACGAGGAATCAAGCAATACAGCGATAATCATTCAGGGAACAACACCGAAGATCCGGCACAGGAAGTAAGGCAGGGTTTAATTTATAGGAAGCGCCAAAAAGGGATTGGATGGCAGAGACCAATTAACAGGGCCTTGGCCCTTTAAATCTGAGGAGGTTGACGCGCGCGCCCCCTAGTGGCCGGGGACGTGCGCGCAGGGAAGGCGGAACAGTCACAGAAGGAGGAAGCCGGCGGCCATGCCGGTCAGAGGAGGAAGCGCGGGGACCAGGTAAGGGGGAACCGCAGCCAGGGGGGCCAGCAGCAGACGCCCGGATGGCGGTGAAGCGGGGAGCGCTGCAGGAAGGGGACGCAGCGCTCGCCCGAGGAGAGGCACGGAGGGGGGCGCTGCGCGGGGAAGACGCAGCGCTCGCCCTAACAGAATGCACTTTAATGAGGTAAGTTTGTAGTGCGCAGCCGCAAGATCAGAAGGATTTACGTCCAGACAAAAAAGGAAAAAGGGCAAAACCAATGTTGCAACCTGAGAAATGAAACGGAAAATTCAGGATGGAAACTGACATAGGTCTGATTCCCGAACTGCCATACGAACGGACAGACATTTTAGGATAGAAACGTATTTGCTTATAGAATCACTCGCAAGTTCATACGAACGCACGAGCGGACGGGAAAAATAGGATGATCGGCACCAAAATCCAAGCTGTTACATGTTTCTTTGAATTGACCCTTATGAGACTTCAGAGCAGGCTTACACTCTTCCCTCCGGGGCATCCAGATTTAGGTTTTAGTCCACTTTAAGCCTGATTTGAATGTCTAGGGGCAGTGAAAGTAGTGGATTAAATTAAGGGTGGATCTGCCCTTATACTTTATTGCTGTGTATCTGGACTATAATCAGCCCATCTAGGCCAAGCTCTTTATGCATTGTTTTCTGTTGCAGCTCGGCGATTGGCTAAAGATGAATATTAATATGTTTGTCCATTATTGTTTTCAAGGTGACAATGACACAGGTTTCCACGCTCCTCGATCACAGAAGGAGAAACACTATGAAATCGTCCAAACCACCATCAAACCACCATCTGTCTCATTGAACAGCCAACCAATAGGATGGGAAAGTCGCTCGTCTTCCTCACTTTACTTCTCTGCTGTCCAGGTAAGAAACTATTGGGGAGTGGGACCATAGTCACCAGTATAACTGATGGGTGGGATGGATGGGTTATAGTCACCCAGTACTATATGCTAACATGTAACAAGAAGGCATAGAGCAAAAATATAGTCCTTTTCCTGGATGTCACACTTATGCGAAATCCCAAATTGCATGCACCTCCAACGCCAAAGTTCAAGCAAATGGAAAGGGCAAGAGAATTAAAGTCTCCAATATCCCAAGGTGTATCCACAAATGTTCACACGCGTGCCCTCCACCAATTAGGTGTACGCTTACCAGATTTTCTTGGATAGTATGCGTCTTAAATTTAGTGCATCTCCATGTATCACACTCCAATACAAAGCAGTTTATGTCAGCTTGCGAATAATAAGAGATTCTTGGTATATGAACGTATATTGTCTCAAGGAATAACCATAGAAAGAGAGAACAAAAGAAATCTAGTACAATGCTTTTAAAGGAGCAGTATCGCAAAATTTGCATTAAAAAAGATAAATAATTAAATAGCCGCACAATAGCTTATAACATGTGTATAAATAATCTGGCGATAGAAAAAGGAAAAAATATATGCCTTTCATTTAAATTGTATAATGACAATGGCTCAGTCCATTTGCTGAATAGGGGGATCTGCTGGGTTGTATTTAGTGAGCTGCTTCATTTAGCCCAGTGGTCTCCTAGCAACACTTTACCTCAGAGGCTGACACTGTAATCAGTGGTAACGGCTGTGTGTGTGTGAGGTGCTGCTTTTGTTATGAGACCAGGTGACTCAAATGTGTAAAATCTATACAAAATAAACTAAACTGACTGAAAATAACTGAAATTCTTCTTTGAATAACTGTGCAGGAAAATCTAAAGGTATTAAAGTGGAACAAAACCCTGAGTGGCCGACCCTGAAGTCTATAAGACCCGGCCATTGACCTTCCCCCTTGGGCATTCTAAATCAGGATGCCCCACTGTGTGAAACGACCCCTGTATAACCACAGATCCCCCCATTTTTCTGGCGCACTCACACAGATAGTCATTTAGACAGGCCGGGCGGCCAGGAAGGTTACTGCTCAGGCTCCCCATCTGCGTGCAAACAGCGCTGATTGGATGAGAGCCCGCGCATGCGCTGTGGGACAGGGAAAGGTACGTTTTCACAGGCGAACTTGGGGATTTCACATATCAGGGCATCCCAAGTCGGGATGCCCCTAGGGGCACAAAACAAAACTCCACATAGTGAAAATCCTGGGTTGGGCTTTGCTCAAAACACACAAAGCTGAAAGAAAGATCATATGGAAAAATGTGTTGAGAAAAGAGAGAGAAAATGGTAAACTGAAAGATTCTGCAGCAGAGCCAACATGAAGGGAAAACTGTCAAAATCAGCTAAATGACTTCTAGAGCTTTTCTCTCTGTTTTAGATATATGAGTTCTGGCCAGGCAATGTTGTTATCTTATGCTGGACGGCTGCCAGCACTGAACAGCTGATACTTTGTTACATTGTTTCCCCCTCTCCTCAGCATGGAACAGGCCAGAGTGTCAGGCCCCGACACTCAGCAGACATAAACATGAGCTATTAGTCTCCAGCTGCACAACACACACATCATTTTTTTCTACATTTGTAATTCTTACTCCAACACTTACCTACATTCAAAGTCACCAAGAAAAATTCGCGATACTGCTCCTTTAATGTTAAAAGAATCACACTTACAAAACTCCTTGTTAAAATAAGCGAGAATAGTACTATATTCTGCCAGTGGCTGTCTGCATACCTACCAACGTTTCAGGGTGGGAAAGAGGGACATTTGTTAAATTAGGCCACGACCCCTCATTGAGGGATGGATAGCAGATACATTGTAACAGTTACAACAATAGAAACACGTTGAATAGGCAAATGAATCATTTATTGATGCAGATCTGCATGTTACACCTCAAAGAGGGACAAATGAGAACAACAAGGGTCATGGACTCCAAATTGGGACAGTTCCTCCAAATCAGGGACACTTGGGAGATATGATTCTGACATCTTAAAGTGGATCAAAACCCACCCTGGAGTTTATTAGACTCCGGGGCAGGCATACTCGCTCCCTCCGGGGCATGCCCCGCTGTGTAAAACCCACCAGGGCGCCCAGTAAAGTCACCTTTTCCTCTGAACCAGGCATTTATGAATGGCCGCGGACACGCTTCGTGTTATGGGTAACTGGGCTGCAGCCGCTGGTGCACTTGGGTTCACTCGGCTAGAGGATCCTAAGATGAGTGTGCGGGAGCGGATCCAACTGCGCTGATTGGACAGGAGGCCACGCATGCGTCGTAGGACCAGGACGAGATGAGTTAGTTCGGGCGACCTGGAGGGTTTCACACAGGGAGGCATCTCCAATCAGGGTGTCCTGGGGCCAAGGACCAAAACCCAGGATAGTAAAAATCCTGGGATTTGGTCCACTTTAAAGCAAACCTACCAACTTTTCAGGGTGGGAAAGAGGGACATTTGTTAAATTAGGCCACGACCCCTAGTTGAGGGATGGACAGGAGAGAGGATGTAACAGTTACAACAATAGAAACACTTTGAATAGGCAAAATAATAATTTATTGATGCAGAACTGCATGTTACACCTCAAAGAGGGACAAATTAGAACAACGGGGAACAGGGGGACATGGACTCAAAAGAGGCACAGTCCCTCCAAATCAGGGACACTTGGGAGGTATGTTAAAGTGATCCTAAACCCAGAGGAAGTTTATGTCATCACCTTCTCCCGCCATCCCCGTGCCCCAAAACCGCGTGTGTTTTTTTCTTGCTAATGACTTTGCCCAATATTCATAAGAAACATGAACTGGATGCAGTATGCTGATCGAACGGTCAGCCATATGGCTCCCTGGTGCTTTCCAACAGTGATTCATTCACTTAAACACAGCTCAGCATCGGGGCTCAGCCTTATCAGTTATAATAACTGCAATAAATCCGAAAGCGCTATAACCTAAACTGCCATTATGTGGCAGTTTACCTTAGAATGGAATGAATTAGCATATGGATGCCATTCGACATCATACCTTTCCTTGTTAGTGTTTTTATTAATATTGGGCAAAGACTTTAGTTAAAAAAAAAAAACAAAGGCTATTGTAGGGCACTGGGCAGGAGATAGAAGGTGATGACAAAATTCCTATTTGGGTATAGGATCACTTTAAGGAGTTTTTCTTGTTGTTACACACCCCCTTAATTCTGCCCCAAGGGATTGATTCCAATCCAGAATCGCGATGCCCCGCAACGCGAAACCTCCCAGGTCGCCCATTCGCGGGGAGGCCGATTCATTAATAGCGCCAGGTAGCGACAGATGAGCGACTGTAGCGTGATTTTTACAGCGCCAGCCAGTATTCGCTGTGCTTGGCCGGCGTTTGCTTGATGACAGCGACTCAGTCGGTGTGCGGTAATGTTGAATACGGGCTGGGGGGTCGCTGTTTCACAGGTTCAGCGTTGTATGTGAGCGCCTGACAACGAATGGCCAGAGCGAACGGCTTGCTGCAGATTCATTAACAAATCACGCTCCGAATGTGCTGTCGCTGTCCATTCCTTGTTTAAACCCCAGTGCGCTGGCGGCGATGGGTATTAACTAGTTTTTAACCCCTAAACAACCATATTTTTTGATTGTAACATTATACATGTTTTTTTAATCATTTTGTAATATGAATACATTAATATCAGACATGTAAGATCAATTCTGCACAAATTTTTTTTTTTTTTTTTACTTTAAAAAAAAACGGACATTGCAGAAGTGGTCTCAAAATTTTTGACATTAAAAAAAATATATATATTACCAATTAATTATGATTAATTAAACATTGCTCCATTGAAATGCATTGGACATCGCCAGGGAGCGACAGGTCATACCTGGTGCTGTGAAGGAATTTGCAGCGGCGCTGTTCGTTCCAGGCGGCTTCATGATGAATCCCGCGCTAGCTGACGCTCTCGCCGACGCTAGCCTCATTTAGCTTGATAAATCCGTCATTGTGACCGCCGCCGGGCGTACTTGAGTCGGTAGCCGCCGTTAGCTGGCGGTACCTGCCGCTCATCAGACACTACCTGGCGCTAGCCCGTGATAAATAAGGCCCTAACCCTCTTTTCCGGTCCAACGGCGTATTCATGAGCCACAGCCGCATCCCCGCTATCCCTCTAGCCCCGTGCCACAGTGATGTATTTAGTTACATGGGGGGAAATCCTCAGAGGCGCCAATGCTGAGATATAAATGCCCCCTTCTCCGGCTCCTGGCCATTACTTCTTGTTGGGATCCAGGCTGTATAAGGTGCAGTAACATCTCTATAATAAATGAAATAAATACAGAATGTAGAGTAGTAATGTCAATGCAATAAAATATAGCTGATATATAAAGACTATTAATGAATCTCCAATAAAATATTATAAATACATTTATAGATATTAGTACTGCCACTCCTGATGTAAATTATATAATTTATTATTATAATTCATGTTGTATTGTCACTCATATATCACTGCAATAAAATGTAACTTATATATAGAGAGTGGTAATGTTACTCCTGTAAAATATAACCCATATATAGAGGTAGTGATGTCACTCCTGTAAAATATAACTCGTAAATGGAGAGTAGTAATGTCACTCCTGACAATTGTCACTCATATATGGAGAGTAGTAATATCACTGCAATAGAAATAAAATATTACTTATATATAGAGAGAGTAGTAATGCCAATAAAATAAAATAGAACTTATATATATAGCTGGTAGTAATATCACTCATGTAAAATATAACTTATATATAAAGAGTAGTAATGTCCCTTCAATAAAATATAACTTGTATATGGAGATTAGTACTGCCACTCCTGACAATAATCACTCTTCTACGGAGAGTAGTAATATCACTGCAATAAAATATAACTCATCTATGGAGAGTAGTAATTTCACTGCAATAAAATATAACTCATATATGGAGAGTAATAATATCACTGCAATAAAATATAACTCATATATGGAGAGTAGTAATATCACTGCAATAAAATATAACTCATATATGGAGAGTAATAATATCACTGCAATAAAATATAACTCATCTATGGAGAGTAGTAATTTCACTGCAATAAAATATAACTCATATATGGAGAGTAATAATATCACTGCAATAAAATATAACTCATCTATGGAGAGTAGTAATATCACTGCAATAAAATATAACTCATCTATGGAGAGTAGTAATATCACTGCAATAAAATATAACTCACCTATGGAGAGTAATAATATCACTGCAATAAAATATAACTCATCTATGGAGAGTAATAATATCACTGCAATAAAATACACCTCATCTATGGAGAGTAATAATATCACTGCAATAAAATCTAACTCATATATGGAGAGTAATAATATCCCTGCAATAAAATATAACTCATATATGGAGAGTAATAATATCACTGCAATAAAATCTAACTCATATATGGAGAGTAATAATATCACTGCAATAAAATCTAACTCATATATGGAGAGTAATAATATCACTGCAATAAAATCTAACTCATATATGGAGAGTAATAATATCACTGCAATAAAATACACCTCATCTATGGAGAGTAATAATATCACTGCAATAAAATATAACTCATATATGGAGAGTAGTAATATCACTGCAATAAAATACACCTCATCTATGGAGAGTAATAATATCACTGCAATAAAATATAACTCATATATGGAGAGTAGTAATATCACTGCAATAAAATACACCTCATCTATGGAGAGTAATAATATCACTGCAATAAAATATAACTCATCTATGGAGAGTAATAATATCACTGCAATAAAATACACCTCATCTATGGAGAGTAATAATATCACTGCAATAAAATATAACTCATATATGGAGAGTAGTAATATCACTGCAATAAAATACACCTCATCTATGGAGAGTAATAATATCACTGCAATAAAATATAACTCATATATGGAGAGTAGTAATATCACTGCAATAAAATACACCTCATCTATGGAGAGTAATAATATCACTGCAATAAAATATAACTCATCTATGGAGAGTAATAATATCACTGCAATAAAATATAACTCATCTATGGAGAGTAATAATATCACTGCAATAAAATCTAACTCATATATGGAGAGTAGTAATTTCACTGCAATAAAATATAACTCATATATGGAGAGTAATAATATCACTGCAATAAAATATAACTCATATATGGAGAGTAATAATATCACTGCAATAAAATATAACTCATCTATGGAGAGTAATAATATCACTGCAATAAAATATAACTCATCTATGGAGAGTAATAATATCACTGCAATAAAATATAACTCATATATGGAGAGTAATAATATCACTGCAATGAAATATAACTCATATATGGAGAGTAATAATATCACTGCAATAAAATATAACTCATCTATGGAGAGTAATAATATCACTGCAATAAAATATAAATCATATATGGAGAGTAATAATATCACTGCAATGAAATATAACTCATATATGGAGAGTAATAATATCACTGCAATGAAATATAACTCATATATGGAGAGTAATAATATCACTGCTATAAAATATAACTCATATATGGAGAGTAATAATATCACTGCAATGAAATATAACTCATATATGGAGAGTAGTACTATCACTGCAATAAATTGCGTCATACATGGAGAGTAATAATATCACTGCAATAAAATATAACTCATATATGGAGAGTAATAATATCACTGCAATAAAATATAACTCATCTATGGAGAGTAGTAATATCACTGCAATAAATTGCGTCATACATGGACGGTGGCAATGTCACTCCAATTAAATATCATATATATATAGAGTGTGGTAGGGTACTCTTATAAAATATAACTCCTATATGGAGAGCAGTAGGGTCATGCCTATAAAATGATGTAATCTTTATATATTATAATAGTTCAGCAGAAGCAGTATAAAGCCAATTATAAACATCCTCAGAACATGAAAGGAAGATGTTTCTATGGGAGTTTCTTACATAGAGAACAGAGAAAGAAGACGGCATGCAGAAATGCAGATCAGTGTGGGGTCTATAGGTACAGAATGAGAGGAGATACTAAGTGCCCTGTGTCATGTCCCCAAGTTCGTGGCCACCTGTCCCCTGTGCTTTGGGTGACCTTTTCCCCGGGCCTGTAATAGATTGACCCGTCACACACATGCTGTCATATCTATAGCTCTGTCTTACATAACCTTTTACATAACAAGCATTTCACTCCGTACATACGGTTGGTTGAGGGATAAAACTACAGGAAAATGTTGATCAATAAGATAAAAAAAAATAGTTAATTCTCACTGGGTAATTCAGTTCGAGTATCACGTACCCGGTGGTGCACTGTCTGCAAATAAGCCGAGGTTCCACAGTCTGATAAGGGTTGCCCGATTACCTACTGCACGCGACCTTGCAGGCCGCAGTCTAAGGACCTCCTTAGTACTCTCAAGAGCAGCGATACTCAGCTGATGGACAGGGGTCCCCTCAGCTCTGCCCCATCCATCCCTGTCCCCTCAGCTCTGCCCCATCCATCCCTGTTCCCCCAGCTCTGCCCCATCCATCCCCGTCCCCTCAGCTCTGCCCCATCCATCCCTGTCCCCTCAGCTCTGCCCCATCCATCCCTGTCCCCTCAGCTCTGCCCCATCCATCCCTGTCCCCCCAGCTCTGCCCCATCCATCCCTGTCCCCTCAGCTCTGCCCCATCCATCCCTGTCCCCTCAGCTCTGCCCCATCCATCCCTGTCCCCTCAGCTCTGCCCCATCCATCCCTGTCCCCTCAGCTCTGCCCCATCCATCCCTGTCCCCTCAGCTCTGCCCCATCCATCCCTGTCCCCTCAGCTCTGCCCCATCCATCCCTGTCCCCTCAGCTCTGCCCCATCTATCCCTGTCCCCTCAGCTCTGCCCCATCCATCCCTGTTCCCCCAGCTCTGCCCCATCCATCCCCGTCCCCTCAGCTCTGCCCCATCCATCCCTGTCCCCTCAGCTCTGCCCCATCCATCCCTGTCCCCTCAGCTCTGCCCCATCCATCCCTGTCCCCTCAGCTCTGCCCCATCTATCCCTGTTCCCCCAGCTCTGCCCCATTCATCCCCGTCCCCTCAGCTCTGCCCCATCCATCCCTTTCTCCTCAGGTCTGCCCCATCCATCCCTGTACTCCCAGCTCTGCCCCATCCATCCCTGTCCCCTCAGCTCTGCCCCATCCATCCCTGTTCCCTCAGCTCTGCCCCATCCATCCCTGTCCCCTCAGCTCTGCCCCATCCATTCTTGTACCCTCAGATCTGCCCCATCCATTCCTGTACCCTCAGATCTGCCCCATCCATCCCTGTCCCCTCAGCTCTGCCCCATCCATCCCTGTCCCCTCAGCTCTGCCCCATCCATCCCTGTCCCCTCAGCTCTGCCCCATCCATCCCTGTCTCCCCTCATCTCTGCCCCATCCATCCCTGTCCCCCCAGCTCTGCCCCATCCATCCCTGTCCCCTCAGCTCTGCCCCATCCATCCCTGTCCCCTCGGCTCTGCCCCATCCATCCCTGTCCCCTCAGCTCTGCCCCATCCATCCCTGTCCCCTCAGCTCTGCCCCATCCATCCCTGTCCCCTCAGCTCTGCCCCATCCATTCCTGTACCCTCAGATCTGCCCCATCCAGCCCAGTTTCTCTGCCCCACATATTCCTATCTTCCCAGCTTTGCCGATCTATTACTCTTTATGGCAGCTCTGGCCATCTACCCCCCCCCCCCAGATCTGCCTATTTATTTCTGTCCCTCTAGTTCTGCCCATCCATCCCTTCTCCCAGCTCTCTCTCCATTCCTCTCTGCCCTTACTGTTCTGTCTATCCATCCCTCCAGCTTCTCTCTCATTCACCCCTTTACCCTGAGCTCTATCAATCCTTGTTACCAGACCTTATTGCCAGTAACATTTTGGGCCCTAGTCCCCCCTGTACAAGGCCTGCACAGAATGTACGGGGGGGGCAGAGGTAAAGCAGTGTGCCGCAGGCCAGAGATGTAGGTTCTGTGGGGCCAAAAAAAAGCTCCTGTTTTTTCCCAGTGCCCAATAGGATTTTTGGGGTGGGGGGGGACAAGCAGATTTTTCAGTTTTGCCTGCCCCCAGTGTGCTAATTTCTAACTATCCCCCCCCCCCCAACCAACAGCTCTCTGCCCAGACGTTGAGCACTTCGTGTAAAAGTCCATTTAAAGGCATCTGGTGAGAGGTTAAGTACCCCTGCTCTAGAGCCACCCACAAGGGAGTATAAACTTTGCTGCATGGGAGGTCCTAGGTCATGCCCAGGGAGTCAAGTAATGAAGCAGACAGTGGTTCCTTGATCCAGATGGGACACAGGAGAAGAGTCGTGGTCAGACGTAGCCAAGGTTGAGCAGTGGAGAAGGGAGAATGGTCAAGTCCAAGACCGAACGTCGCGGATGGCATCAAACAAGCATAATCCAGAGGGCATATCATGTTGGGACACAGGAGAAGAGACGTGGTCAGACGTAGCCAAGGTTGAGCAGTGGAGAAGGAAGAATGGCCAAGTCCAAGGCCAAACGTTGGGGTTTGGCAGCAATCAAGCATAATCCAGAAGACGTATACAAAGGGTTGTGGGCTGGCAGCTGACAAGGGGGTGGTCAAAGTCCATAATCCAAGGTCAAAGGTGCAGGGGGCAAGCAGGTAAAGTCCCAAAGGCAAGCAAGGGTCTGCAATGGGTAATCCAGGGTTTTCAATGATCAAAGGCACAGAGGCACAAGAGACCTGGAAGTTCCTTATAATGGGTCTGCTCAGTAGGGTCCACCCATCAACTCACATGCAGGCTAATTAATTCGCTTTGCAGGTGCACACTCTGTGCAAGATGGGTAAACCCACGTGCATCTGCTGCGAACAGATATTAGCATGCATAGTGAGTAGAATTTCACTCACACGCATAACACGTTAACTTGGGCAGGTGCATCAAAATGTTGACTTGCGAAGGGATAGTGTCCCTATGCACCTGGAGCCATGACAGCAAGTGGTGGGCTCAGTGATGGCAAAAGAATGGAACCCGGTTAACCTTTGCTTTAGTATCATTCCACCATTCCTGCCCACTGGGTCACTAGCACCTCCGCCCTGTAGGCATAAGGTATTATTTGGTAATTTGCTACACAATAATTACAGGGGGGGGGGGTAAAGCAGTGTGCTGCGGGCCAGAGCTGTAGGTTCTTTGGGGCAAAATAAAAAAGCCCCTGTTTTTTCCCAGTGCTCGCTAGGATTTTTGTGGTGGGGGGGGCAAGCATCCTTCTTTAGTTTTGCCTGAGGAATCTAAAGCCCCTCCCCCAATGCGCTGATTTCTAACTATCCATACCCCCCCCACCCCCTGCTGGCAGCACTCCACACGGACCTTCACCTCTCACCAGATGCCTTTAAATGAACCTTTACAAGTGGTTGCCTACCCCTTCCCTAGAGCTACCCACAAAGGAGCATAAATGTAGCTGCATGGGAGGCTCTAGGTCATGCCCAGGAAGTCAAGGAATGAAGCAGAAAGTGGTTCCTTGATCCAGTTGGGACACAGGAAAAGAGGCGTGGTCAGACGTCACCAAGGTTGAGCAGTGGAGAAGGTAGAATGGTCAAGTCCAAGGCCAAACATTAGGGGTGGCATCAAACAAGCATAATCCAGAGGCCATATCCAATGGGGCCCACTGGGTCACTAGCACCTCCACCCTGTAGGCATATGGCACCCCCCAGGCTATTTTCTGCCAATTATGGCCCTTGGTTGTGTTGTAATGCCTTTCAAGTATGGTGGGGATCCACATCCACCCAAAGCAACATTGCACCTGACCCTATAGTCAAAGAGCAACAGGGATAGTATTCCGTTCATTTCCTATTCCTGGGGATTGGCTGATGTTACCATAACATCTAAGCAGTCCCTGGCAGGCTTTTGGGTGCAGCACTATATTACTAATACTTTTCTGTTGCTGTCTTTATTATAAGACTTTTCTGTTGCTGCCCTTTGTCGGCCTGACCTTCATTGATCGCCTCCTGGACCTTGTCAGTTCCTGACCATAAGTTTGCCTGAACCTTTTTAATACTTTACTCGCTCTGAGAACTGAACCCTTGTTACTGATCCTACATCAGTATTGCATTGCCATGCCAGACCTTTCGCAGTACTTCAGATCCACCCAAACTTTTCCAGCATCTTCCTTGCTCGCTGCTTCTAAGATAACCTTTACACTCTCTTTCCTTGCTCTCTTACTTGTTTCTTACTTCTCTCTAACTTGCCCAGTCATGGTCCAGCCTTATTTTTAAAGGTCTGGAACCAACCCACTAGTTTTACATTGAATTCTCCTGTTCTGGCCCTACTACTTTGGTGCAGTAAGGGTGACATCAAGTGTCCACTTCTCCTTACTGCAGCCCATTTCCCTCTCAGCTTCTTGAAAGTTACCTTGGTGATTCCTTTAGTCGCTCTGAGAACTGAATGCTTCTCGCTGGTCGTCTATTGGTCATTGAGGCAGCAGAACAACCCCAAATATCTTTGAACCTTCACCAAATTTGACTGTGGGAGCCTCATTTAGTTTAGGTAAACAGTAGTGATCCACGAAACATTTTCCCAGAAGAATTTTGGCTTGCTCAAGTACACTTTGGCCTCGATTCAATAAGAGTTGAAAAAAAATTCTCACGCTAGTAAAAATTTCAATTCATGAGAAAAAAGCCTGAGAATGTCACTGTTACTGTATCGCTAGATAAAAATACAATGAAAGTCAATGGCAGCTTTTACTACAGTGTAGAAAGAAGTAAACAGTTCTCTACTTTTCTTAGGACTAAAAAAGTGCCATTGACCTTCATTGTTTTCTTAGCTGGTGATTCAGTAACAGTGACATTCTCAGGCTTTTTTTCTCATGAATTGAATTTTTTACTACCATGAGAATTTTTTTCAACTCTTATTGAATCAAGGCCTATGTCTCTCCGTCAGCAGTGTCCTCCAGGGTCTCCCCCCACACACACACACACACACACACACACACACACACACACACACACACACACAAATAGAGCTTGGGTTATTTTTATTTAGGTAATAGAGCAAAAACTAGATGTAGATAGATTGTTAGGCCACTGGAGGGGAGCATAGGATAAGAAATGAATATCTATTCTCAGAATAGACAGGAAGCACTTTGATACTAAAGGATGAGTCAGAGGATAGATAGGCTGTTAGTGGCAACAAAGTTGACTAGGGGAGGAACTGAAGAGGGATAAAAAGAGAGATCAGACAACTAGGGTTAGCTGATTGCAGGAACAATAGAAGTGAACACTCCATGGGAGAGAAAGAATCCCGGGTTGCACCATCAAAAGGTCTAGGAGGGAGTATGAAGGAACTGATGTCAGTCTAAGAAGCTCTCCTTCAGAAGAGACTACGTTTAGGATAGGTCCTAAACCCTCTGCTGCCTGGTCTTCCTCTCTGCCATTTTGGAAGTAGTGAGTTTTTCTAGAGGAAATTGTATAAGTTATTTACTTATGATGTGACTTGGAGACATAGAAGGTTGGCGGCAGAAGGAGACCATACGGTCCATCTAGTCTGCCCTTATGTGTATACTGTATGTTCTCTTTATCTTAGGATAGATGGAGGCTTATGCCCTTATGTGTATACTGTATGTTCTCTTTATCTTAGGATAGATGGAGGCCTATGCCCTTATGTATATACTGTATGTTCTCTTTATCTTAGGATAGATAGAGGCTTATGCCCTTATTTATATACTGTATGTTCTCTTTATCTTAGGATAGATGGAGGATCATGCCCTTATTTATATACTGTATGTTCTCTTTATCTTAGGATAGATGGAGGCTTATGCCCTTATGTGTATACTGTATGTTCTCTTTATCTTAGGATAGATGGAGGATTATGTCCTTATGTGTATACTGTATGTTCTCTTTATCTTAGGATAGAAGGATGCTTATGTCCTTATGTATATACTGTATGTTCTCTTTATCTTAGGATAGATGGAGGCTTACGCCCTTATGTGTATACTGTATGTTCTCTATATCTTAGGATAGATGGAGGCTTATGCCCTTATGTGTAAACTGTATGTTCTCTTTATATTAGGATAGATAGAGGCTTATGTCCTTATGTGTATACTGTATGTTCTCTTTATCTTAGGATAGATGGAGGCTTATGCCCTTATGTGTATACTGTATGTTCTCTTTATCTTAGGATAGATGGAGGCTTATCTCAGGCATGTGCTCATTTACTTACTGTTGATTTTTCAACTAATGAGGGAATTTGTTCCAAGCATCTACTACACTTTCTGTTAAATAATATTTTCTAACATTGCTCCTGATCTTCCCCCCGAGCTTCAGGTTGGGCCCCCTTGTTCTATCATTAAGTTTCTTCTTAAAAACACTTCCCTCCTGAACCTTATTCCCTCCTGTCACATATATAAAGGTCTCCATCATGTCCCCTCTCTCCCTTCTTTCCTCCAGACTGTACAAATTAAGTTCTTTAAAGTGGATCAACACCCACCCCTGATCGGCCCGGGAATCTATAAGATTCCCGGGCCGATCAGCTCCCTCCCCGCGGGGCATCCGAAATCGGGATGCAACGCTGTGTGAAACCCCCCAGAAAGCCCCGAAAAACTTACCTTATCGGCGACGGATAAGCCGCCGCCGCCTCCCGCGCGTCCCTCTAGCAGGGCGCGCACCCGCTCCCGATCGGGGTGCCCTGCGGAAGTGGACCAACACCCAGGATAGTGAAAATCCTGGGTGTTGGTCCACTTTAAGTCTCTCCTGATAAGTTTTAAGTTTAAGTCCTTCTACCATTTTTGTTGCCGGCCCTTGGACACGTTCTATTTGAATAATGTCTTTTTGCAGGGGAGGTCTCCAGAACTGCACACAGTATTCTAGCTGTGGCCTCACCAGGGCTCTATACAGCGGCATCACAACCTCCCTCTTCCTACTGGTGATGCCTCGAGCTATGCAGCCGAGCATCCTGCTTGCTTTTCCCACTGCCTGGCTACACTGTCCACTCATCTTGCAGCTATCAGTAATCAGTACCCCTAAATCTCTCTCCTCCGAGGTCCTGGATAACACAGTGCTGCCCATACGGTACTCAGAGCAGGGATTCCTTCTACCCAAGTGCAGGATTTTACATTTAGAGACATTAAACTCCAGTTTCCACATATTATCATTGTTTAATATTTTTTGTTTCTATTTTGATTTCTATGTTTCTTTTGTTGTAGATGTGGTCAAGCTTGAAGCGCCAAAAGTGAAAAATTCATTTGGAGGTTTGTAAATCGTAAGAGATTTCCTGGGGACGCCGTTCTCTGGTAACTTTTCCTTGGGCTGGTTTTTCATAATGAACACACCGCTGAAGATTGTTAGCGGATCAAACACAAAATGCGCGGCAGGAGCACTTATCTGTAACATATTGGGGTAACGAAGTCGGAGGTCCATTGTTATTTTGTTAGAAGAATGTTGTAGTGTTACATTGTAGAAAATATTGGCTACATAAACAGTTGACGTGATTTCAATGAAGACATCTATAATTGGTTGGCTAATCAAGATCAATGGGAAGGTTATAGTGGATAAAAAATAACTAGAATTTTGACTATGCTGGGTTTTGGTCCTTGCCCCCGGGGCACCCCGATCGGGGATGCCACACTGTGTGAAACCCCCCAGGTTGCCTGAACTGACTCCCCCTTCCCCAGTCCTATGCGCACGCGCAGCCTCTCGTTCAATCAGAGAACTCGAATCCGCTTCCACTTCTTCGTCTAAGAGCTCGTCTAAGGCGAGCGGATCCAATCGCGCTGTCAGCTGCATCCTCTGCTACTCTCTAACAGGGAGCGTGCCCGTGGCGGCCATTCATAAGTGCCTGGCAGGTAAATGTGCCCTGCTAAAGGGATAACTGGGATGCGGCCACTGCTCGCGCATGCTCTGTTGGACCGGGAAGGAAGGTGAGTTTCTGACGACCTGGGGGGTTTCACACAGCGGGGCATCCTGATTCTGCATTCCCCGGGGGAGGGAATCTAGCGGCCCTGGAATCTATAAGGCATGGGTTTTGGTAGACCTTAAGAATAAGAATAGTAGATTACTAACATTTAAAGAGGATCAAAAGCCACCGCGAGCGGTCCAGGAATCTATAAGATAATATAATTGATTCCCTCTCCCGGGCCATCCAAAATCGGGATGCCCCGCTATGTGAAACCCCCCCAGGTTGCGCAAGGCACGGCTATCCCTCTAGCAGCGGGCATGCTCTCTGTTAGAGGGAAGCGGGGGATGCCGCTGCCGGTGCACTTGGAGCCGTTGGCCTTAGATGAAGCTTAGACGACGTGACGTCAGTAGCACCGAGCACGCTGATTGGACGAGCAGCAGTAGGACCAGGAACAGATGAGTTGACTAAGGGGATCTGGGGGGTTTAGGGAGAGGATCAAAACCCAGGATAGTCACTTTAAAGTGATTGACCTCCCAATAAAAATACTAAAGGGGTACTCACCATTTGTCCCGCGCAGCTGATCAGTTTGTGTCTGCCAATCAGCAACTGACTTGATCGCTGGATCCAAGCCGATGCCGCAGCCTGCGCATCCCCCACCACCCCGCATCCGAACATAGGGTTGGGATTGATGCCGTGTCGGACTAGCGACCAGCCGTCAGTCACAGGAGCGCTACCATGCCCTCTCCATACATTGCAATGGAGGAGATTTCCCCAGACCTCACACGCCCCCTCTATTGTAGGGAATGTAGAGGGCGTGGCCACACGCCAGTGACTGATAATAGGGACACAAGCCCGACAATGGAGGTCAAGCCAAGGGGCAGGGCGTGAAGCATCATGTGTTGGGATCCATGATGAGGTAAGTTGCTGATCGCCAGGCGTGTACAAATCAGCTCGCTAGGACAAAAGGTGAATACAATTTGTTTTTTTTTATTGGTTGCTCAATTACTTACTTAAAGCGGACCTTCACTCTAAATAAGAGTCTATCTTATATGTTTCCCACACCCTGTACATACAGATTGCTCACATTAAAAATCATCCTACCTGCATCTACTGCATTTTATAAGCCTTTAAACATCCAAGATGGCGGCTTATGGAAGCTGCCATTTTTGCAGGCAGCCTGCAAACAGGAAGTGCCTGCAAACAGGAAGTGACTGTGCTGCTCTGCATTCTGGGACTGCTGACCTTTCCCTGACCCCAGCTCTGCTCTGTCTGAGCAAAGCACAGCTATAACCCGCCCCCCTGTACCTTATCCCACTCTCCTCTCCTCAGTAAGTGTGATGCTTCTGAGTCAAGATGGCGGCGCCCGTATCCTAAATTCCCGAACAGAGTTGCAGCCCAGTGGGGGAAAGTATAATAAATTAGTGACTAAACATGTAAAATATATTAATTTTAGATGCTGAGGAATTGTTTTTTAAGAGTTTGGGCTTTTCATTAAATCATGGTGAAGGTCCGGTTTAAAGTTCAGCATCCAAAGGACTGCTGCCAATGCTGCCAACCCGGTGCGGAGGTAGATTAGGGGGTTAAAAATAAAAACCCTTTCAGGAGTCCGTAACCTTTAAACAGAGCTGTGTCCCCGCTCCCCTCCCTTAGCCTTAATCTCAGTCTATGGCCCTTATTTATGAAGGAATAGCGACAGGTAGCGACTGGTGAGCGGCCGGTAATGACGGGCCCCGCCACGAGAACGCCGGCTCCTCACCACAATCACACATTTATCAAGCCAATCCTGCTTAGCGACTGAGATAGCGCCATATAGCGACTCATTCATCATTATTCTAGCCTCAGCCCACAGCGCCAGCGTCCGACCTTGAACAGCGACAGGTATGACCTCTCGCTACCTGGCGCTCTCCAATGCATTTCAATGGAACAATCTTTAAATATTAATAATTGTTATAAATTTTTTTTTTTTTTTATGTGAAAAATTCTGTGACCACTTCTGCCATTTTAGATAATTTTTAAAAGGTAAAAAAAATAAAAAAAAATGTACAGAATTGATATTACAGGTCTGATATTAATGTATTCATATTACTAAATTATTTAAAAAACTTGTTTTTTTTGGTTTCCAAAAATATGGTTGTTTGGGGGTTAAAAAACTACTTTTAACACATCGCCGCCAGCGCTCTGGGGTTTAAACATGCATTTTACAGCGCGAGAATTTTTCGAGCGTGATTTGTTAATGAATATGGTGGGAGCCGGTCGCTCTGACCAGTCGCTATCATGCGCTCCCATACAGCGCGGAACCTGTCAAATAGCGTCTCGGCAAAACCGACTGAGTCGCTATCAACTACCGAACAACGGCCAAGCACAGCGACTACTAGCGGGCGCTCTGAAAATTCCGCTACAGTCGCTCAACTGTCGCTACCTGCCGCTATTAATGAATCGGCCTCCCCGTCTCAGCCGGGGAGGCCGATTCATTAATAGCGCCAGGTAGCGAGAGGTCATACCTGTCGCTGTTCAAGGTCGGACGCTGGCGCTGTGGGCTGAGGCTGGAATAATGATGAATGAGTCGCTATATGGCGCTATCTCAGTCGCTAAGCAGGATCGGCTTGATAAATGTGTGATTGTGGTGGGGAGCCGGCGTTCTCGTGGCGGGGCCCGTCATTACCGGCCGCTCACCAGTCGCTACCTGTCGCTATTCCTTCATAAATAAGGGCCTAAGTCTATTAATCTCAATCCTGACCCCCTTGCCTTCGGCCGCGGACCCAGATGCCATGGATACTGAGCTGAGTCTTCAGCAGTTTCCATAATTGACGGATTCCTCCCGGCCGGAGCCTGGACCGCTTCCATGTGAGATTCCCTCGCTTATCTATCGTCCAGGACCATAGTCCACATAAGAGTTATCAGAGGCAGCTACTCGATAGGGGGGTAAGAGCTCTACGACGTGGTCATCGGAGAGATGATTACATTTACATACCTCCCAACTTCTGAAAATGTGAAAGCGGGACAAGCAATGCCACCGGCCACACCCCCATCACGCCCCGGCCACACCCCCGTCACGCCCCGACCACACCCATGTCACGCCCCGGCCACACCCCTGTCACGCCCCGACCACACCCCTGTCACGCCCCGACCACACCCCTGCCACGCCCCGGCCACACCCCCGTCACGCCCCGGCCACACCCCCGTCACGCCCCGGCCACACCCCTGTCACGCTCTCCAGCTCCAGCTCGGCTGCCTTCACCCCTGCATGCGTAAGTTTTTTTATCCCCAACCCAGCATACCGCCCACCCACCCCCGTGCGCCCACCCACTCTCTCACCCCACACGCCAGGAAGTTAGTATCTTTGCGCCGGCGTCGTTGCGGCCCTGGGCACACTGCCTGCGCAGGGCGTCCCGGGACATTTGTTAATGTTCCGGGACCGCGGGATTCTTTGCGAAAATCGGGGCAATCCCGGGAAAATCGGGACAGTTGGGAGGCATGCATTTATTGTTGCGACAGACGGTGGAGACCTGGTGAATGGAAGTTGGTACTCGGTGGGATCGATCATAGATGGGGACTGGGAGGGCTCCACCCTCCTGGTCTTTCAAGGACTACGGCGGGGCAGTTAAAGTGGACCAACACCCACCGCTTATAGATTTCCGGGCCTATCAGCTCCCTGCCTGCGGGGCACCCAGACCGGGGGTGCCCCGCTGTGTGAAACCCCCCAGGACGCCCGCAAATCCTACCTGTTCCTCGTTCCAACGGCGTATGCGCGGGCCGCCTCCACCTCTCGCATATCCCTCTAGCAGGGCGCGCACCCGCGCCGGCCGTTTGTGAATGGCCGGCACGGGTGAGCTCCCTGTAAGAGGGACGCGCGAGAGGCGGCGGCGGCGGGCGCTCTCACCTTGTCCGTCGACGGACCTCGCTTGTCCGTCGGCGGTGATTGGTGGAACGAGTCACGTGGGAGCAGGGTCAGGTGAGCTTTTGGGGCTTTCTGGGGGGTTTCACACAGCGGGGCACCCCCGATCGGGGTGCCCCGCAGGCAGGGAGCTGATAGTGAAAATCCTGGGTGGTGGTCCACTTTAAAAAGTAAAAGAGCAGTGAGATGGAGTCGATGGAGAGTCTGTAACTCTGATTTATGCAGAAGTATATAGAATTGAAATGAACACCTGCTTATCCTTTTCCATCTTCCTATGTCTTTCTTACTGTACTGTATTGTATTTTGAAAACTTAAAAAAAAAAAAATAAAAACCCAAGTTTAGGTTACCAGTGATAGATGCTGCCCCCCATTCAGCATTCTGAGCTCTAAATCTACCAATCGGTGTTCAGCATCCACGCAGCAGCTGTATTGATTGGTCGGCTAGACACTCAATCACAGCCAGGATCATCTGCGTATGCAGAGGAGAAGCAGGCTGCTGACAACAGTAAGGTAAGCATAGTATTTTATTTTTAACCCCTAATCTTAGTACTGGGGTGGGGCATTAGAAGTGGAGTCCCTCACAGGCTTGAAAAAAAATACAAGCACACGTACTTACCTTTTGTCACCTGCAGGTGAACCTTCTTACTTCGGTTCAATGAAGAAGATGAAGGTTTGTGGCCTCCACACTGACCGGTGGCCTCCCTGTTGTACGCCAGCCTCTGGTCCTTCGTGCCCAGTGACTGGCCATGCCCGCTCCATTCACTGCAATGAAGGGAGGTGCCGTGGTCAGGCGCTGGGGCATCCCCGCTGTGTGAAGCTCCCAGCTTGCCCTAAAAACTCACCTTTCTGTTGGTCTCACAGCACATTCATGTGCTCTCGTCCAATCAGCTCTGTTTAAAGTCATCTCATTATGGGGTTTTTGTCCAATAGTTTTCTGACATTTTTTAGATGGATGAATTCTGAATGTTATTGACCTTGAAGGGCCAAATGAGAAATAGCCAAATGAAGGTGCATTAATATTAAAGTGGAACAAAACCCACCAGCGGCCAGCCTGGAATCTAAAACATTACAGAGCTGGCCGCTGGATTTCCTTTGGGGCATCCCCAATTTGCATGCTCCGCTGTGTGAAACCACCCTGGAAGCCCTAAAAAACTCACCTTTGCCACACCATTCCTTAAAGTGGAGCAACACCCACCGCTGATCGGCCCGGGAATCTTATAGATCAGCTCCCTGTCGGGGATCAGATCCCGATCGGGGTGCCCGGCTGTGTGAAACCCCCCAGGTCACCCCCGATCAGGGTGCCCCGCGGAAGTGGACCAACACCCAGGATAGTGAAAATCCTGGGTGTTGGTCCACTTTAAAGAGGAACAAAACCGGGGAATTTTACTTTCCTGGGTTTTGTTCCCTGCCCCAGGGGGGTACCAAAGTAGGTTGCCCTGCTGTGTGAAACCCCTCCACTATAATAACTAAGGAGTCTGACTTACGGAAGGCTTGTGTAGCAGAGAACAAAATATTTTAATGCTCTCCCTACATCTACAGAATGAAGGATCTTCTCCTTCTGGGTAACTGAGGAAGAACAAAATGAGGGCAAAAACCACTTTTCATTTGATGAAAAAAAGGGGAACCACCCTAGGAAGGAAATCCTACTTAAAACAGAAGTCGGCTTTGACTTTATGCAACTCTAATAAGGAGGCTTAACAGGAAAAAACTGATAAACAGATATGCGGGGTTTGCGGCAGCGCACGCACCCCATTGATTAGAATGAGAGACACCTGCCGAATTACGGTGTCAAAGCAGACGGATCTCATTGGACCAGAGCCCGCACATGCGTCAATGGAGAGTGGGAGGTGAGTTTTTGGGAGGTTTCACAAAGCGGGGCAAGGAACAAAACTTCAAACTCAAATTCCCGGGTTTTGTTCCGCTTTAAGAAATGCTGTGTCAGAGATGTAACAGGCTTTTCATTGTCTGGTGATTTTTTTTTTTCGTGATGTCTTTGTAAAATATAATGTGTTGTGTGTGAGGAGGAGGAGAGTAGGTAAAATATTGTTTCTCCAGACTTAGCGTCTGTTTACCAAGTGGGTTTATCTGCCTGGCGCTGCACATTCCTAATGATTCCAAGTAATTCATGAATTAAGGGGAAGTTCATCTCTTATAAAATCTAAAATATCCGTCATGGAGAGATTACAGAAATTCCATTGGAACGATTGACTTCTAAGCTACATCAGCTAAAATGTAACATGTCTCCCACACATGCCGCCTGTTTTCTGAAACTGGTACGTTTCTGAGCGCTGGACCAGGACGATGCAACTGCAGGGGAGAAAAGATAAGTATCCTGTTTACAGACCCTGAGTGACTAATTACGTGGCTCTTTGTTTCAGGCTACACTCGGCGTGTAGGCGTTATCAAACTGGAAGAGCCAGATGAGAAATTATCAAATGAAGGTATGTTTACTAATTTTACATTAAAGCGTAACAAAACCCAGCAGTGACCGGCCGCTGGCTTTGTAAAACTCCCTATGGCACCCATAAAAACTCACCACTCCATGCTCCAATGCTGCATCTCGACCAATGAGAGCTGCTTGCTCTGGCTATGTCATTTGGCAGGCGTCTCTCATTGTTTTGCCAATTCCCCCCCCCCCAAATGGCAATTCCTCCCCGCCTTCCCATAGGCAGTGTGGCATTCCCCCCCCCCATTCCCATAGGCAGTGTGGCATTCCCCCCCATTCCCCAAAGGCAGTGTGTCATTCCCCTCTCCCATTCTCATAGGCAGTGTAGCACCCCCCCATTCCCATAGGCAGTGTGACACTCCCACCTCCCATTCCCCATAGGCAGTGTGGCATCCTCCTCCCATTCCCCATAGGCAGTGTGGCATTCCCCCCTCCCATTCTCATAGACAGTGTGGCATCCCCCCATTCCCCATAGGCAGTGTGTCATTCCCCCCTCCCATTCTCATAGGCAGTGTGGCACCCCCCCATTCCCATAGGCAGTGTGGCACCCCCCCATTCCCATAGGCAGTGTGACATTCCCTCTCCCATTCCCATAGGCAGTGTGGCATCCCCCCTCCCATTCCCCATAGGCAGTGTGGCATTCCCCTCTCCCATTCCCCATAGGCAGTTTGGCATTCCCCCCTCCCATTCTCATAGGCAGTGTGGCATTCCCCCCTCCCATTCTCATAGGCAGTGTGGCATTCCCCCCTCCCATTCTCATAGGCAGTGTGGCACCCCCCCCATTCCCCATAGGCAGTGAGTCATTCCCCCCTCCCATTCTCATAGGCAGTGTGGCATCCTCCTCCCATTCCCCATAGGCAGTGTGACATTCCCTCTCCCATCCCCATAGGCAGTGTGGCATCCCCCCTCCCATTCCCCATAGGCAGTGTGGCATCCTCCTCCCATTCCCCATAGGCAGTGTGGCATTCCCCTCTCCCATTCCCCATAGGCAGTGTGGCATTCCCCCCTCCCATTCTCATAGGCAGTGTGGCATTCCCCGCTCCCATTCTCATAGGCAGTGTGGCATTCCCCGCTCCCATTCTCATAGGCAGTGTGGCATTCCCCCCTTCCATTCTCATAGGCAGTGTGGCATTCCCCCCTCCCATTCTCATAGGCAGTGTGGCATTCCCCGCTCCCATTCTCATAGGCAATGTGGCATTCCCCCCTCCCATTCTCATAGGCAGTGTGGCATTCACCCTTCCCATTCTCCATAGGCAGTGTGGCATTCTCCTCCCATTTCTCATAGGCAGTGTGGCATCCTCCTCCTATTCCCCATAGGCAGTGTGTGTCAGTCTCCTCGCCTTTCCTGCCCTTTAAGGCATCGTGAGCACGCCATACCACGGACTGCATGGTTTTAACAGAGCAGGCTCTTCTTCTGTCGCATGCTCCACAGTGACACCTGCTGTTCAGCCTATTGGAAGTGCACAAGGCCTAGAGTGTAAGCTCTTGGACTTGATTTCACTTCCTGGTGTCCTGAGTTTGAATGAACAGGAAGTGACTTCACCAGACTCTGGCACATCCCTCCCTGTGCTGATTGATAGCCCTATTTAAGAGTACAGCTGGCCTACAGCCAATGCTGTGTTATCAGCTTACTTCCTGGACCTTGTTTCCCTGATTCCTGAATACCTGATTGAATACCTGGATTTATACACGGACGGATAACCTGATTTTTGACGTGGATTGCTTATGGACTTTGCCTGTTTTCTGCCTGCCTCTGACCCCAGATTCACCCTTGGACTCTGCTCAGACTTTTATTTGCTCTTTGGAGTTTTTTCTGCTTCACTTCGCCCCATACCTGGAGCTCAGCTCAGCTCTCCCCATGATTGTAGCCAGGAGGCTTGACAGTGTGTCATTCCCTCTCCCATTCCCCATAGGCAGTGTGGCATTCTCCGCCCATTCCCCTAGGCAGTGTGTCATTCCCCCCTCCCATTCCCATAGGCAGTGTGACATTCCCTCTCCCATTCCCATTGGCAGTGTGCCATTCCCCCCTCCCATTCCCCATAGGCAGTGTGGCATTCTCCTCCCATTCCCCATAGGCAATGTGGCAATCACCCCTCCCATTCTCATAGGCAGTGTGGCATTCCCCCCTCTCATTCCCATAGGCAGTGTGACATTCCCCCTCCCATTTCCCATAGGCAGTGTGTCATTCCCCCTCCCATTCCCCATAGGCAGTGTGGCATCCTCCTCACATTCCCCATAGGCAGTGTGACATTCCCCCCTCCCATTCCCCATAGACAGTGTGGCATCCTCCTCCCATTCCCCATATGCAGTGTGGCATTCCCCCCTCCCATTCTCATAGGCAGTGTGACTTTCCCCCCTCTCATTCTCCATAGGCACTGTGGCATTCTCTTCCCATTCCCCATAGGCAGTGTGTCATTCCCCCCTCTCATTCCCCATAGGCAGTGTGGCATCCTCCTCCCATTCTCCATAGGCAGTGTGACATTCCCCCCTCCCATTCTCATAGGCAGTCTGGCATCCCCCCCATATTCCCATAGGCAGTGTGACATTCCCCCCCCCCATTCCCATAGGCAGTGTGGCATCCTCCTCCCATTCCCCATAGGCACTGTGGCATTCCCCATATAGGCAGTGTGACATTCCCCCCTCCCATTCCCCATAGGCAGTGTGGCATCCTCCTCCCATTCCCCATAGGCACTGTGGCATTCCCCCCTCCCATTCCCCATATAGGCAGTGTGGCATTCCCCCCTCCCATTCCCATAGGCAGTGTGGCATCCTCCTCCCATTCCCCATAGGCAGTGTGTCATTCCCCCCTCCCATTCTCATAGGCAGTGTGGCATCCCCCCCCCCCCATTTCCATAGGCAGTGTGGCATTCCCCATCCCATTCCCCATAGGCAGGTTGGCATTCCCCCTCCCATTCCCATAAGCAGTGTGGCATACCCCCCATCCTATTCCCCATATAGGCAGTGTGGCAGAATCACCCCCCCCCCCCCCCCGCAAACGCTGAAAAGAAGAAAGAAAAGGTATACTTACATAAGCCTTGCACCCCCACCATGGCCACCGGGAGGCCACCCGATGGAGAAATAGTAGTTGGGCGGACAGGGAGAGGGCATGGTAAATGAACCCTGCCTGCTGTCCCTGCTCTGGCTGCTGCTGCTACTCACCATATTACCTGCTCTCACCAGATAATATGGTGAGAATTAGAATTTGTTACTACAATAAATTTCAAAGGTATTTATTTGTTATGTGACTTTTTAGAATATCGTTGTCCAATAGTTTTCTGACTTTGTATCTGAACAAATTCCAAATGTTTTTTGGTCTTGAAAAGTCAAATGAGAAAAATCCAAATGAAGGTTTGTTAACATTAAGGAACACTATGCCATAGATGTAACAGACTTACCATTCTCTGGTGATTTTTTGGGGGCTTCCTTTCTTGGATGGGTGTGCAGAGGTCCTGCAGGTTTAAGATAGAGGCAATTGTAGATATGTTATAAACAATACGATGTATACAATCAATGGAGACCAGTGAGAATTTGTTTAAAAAGTGCACCTTTCTAAGGAATGTGTCATGAATGACTTACCTTCAGTCCGTGCCCATGGTGTCTTTAGGCGGCTGGCCAGGGATTCTGCTGCACGGCAGCCACTTCCGCCTCAGGCGCCGGTGACACGGGCTTTATGATTTCTCCTGTGATTTCATGTACATATCGTTATTGACTATTTGCTTGAATCTCGACCACGCCTCCGTCTTATCCCTTTGTACCGTGCAGCTCTCTGACCTCCTGGTGTGATCCTTTGCTTGACGTCTGACTTCGCTTGATGCTTGTGCGTCGCCGAGCGTGCCCTCCTCCCTCGTCCACTGTCATTTGGCTCGTGCTTGCATGTGAGCACTGTCAGCTTATGTTCTCCAGCGGCACTGCACACAGCGCGGCTGCCGGAGGCTGTTTAAAGGAGGTCCAGTTCTGGGTGGTATGCCTTTAAAGTTCATATGGGGCAATCAGCCCAGAGGTCTCTAAGTACACCAACCCACAGATCCGAAGTGTGTAAGAAAGTAAAACAGATGTCATTACATGGAGACTGTTGTGCTGTTGTTTTGCCTCAAGGGGCCACTGTTTCCCCCACGTGGCTAAGCTATGGCTGGAACTTGCAATCAGAGGGAGGAAATGACTCAGCTTGTTCTGTGAAGCAGAAGGAGGAAGTAAAGAGACCTCCATTTTCTGAAAGGACAGAAGAAGGCTGTGTGGAAGTGAGTTCTGTGTGTTGTGCGGAGATCAGACATGTTATAGAAGGACTGAATCCTGATCCTTGCCAGAAGCAGAGAATTCTTCCAGGACAGCTGCTGAAAGCTGTGAAAGGAGCCAGCCTGCTGTTCTTCATGGTTGTGGAAGAGACTTGTTGTGGCCCAACTTGGAGACATCATTGGATTCATCGACTAGACCTGGGTCAGTAACACAAAAGCATGCATGCTTAACTGAACAGACTGAGACTAGGCCTATTAGTTAGATTTTTACATAGGCCAAAAGTGTTTTTTCCTGTTTGCTGCCTGGATTTTAGAACTTAAATTAACATTGTGCCTGTGAGAGCTGACAACTGTGCCACATCTACATCCTCGGTCAGTGGATTATTCACTTATTCAGGAGCAACATTGTTTTTTTGGGTTCTGGGCTAGTGCTGGGGAGGGGAGTTGTTTTTCTTGCATTGTAAGTTTATAGGATTGTAAGCTGCTGTGCTGTACCGCCGATGACCCCTCAGTGAGCACCCACACAAACATTCGTTCCAGCAATAGGGTATTAACAGGTATGGTGAGACGTTCTAGTGCGCCCACTAGTAGGTAAATTACCAGTGCTTTCCTTAATATTCAATAAGGGTCATCTAGCTGTGTAGAACAGGGGTCCTCAGCCCAGGCTGAGTGTATGTAATCAAGTTTATTGTTGATCACTATTGTCTTTTTGCAGTGGGTTTGATACGTCATTACAGTAAAAGTTTGATATACAAACACTGGTGTCAGTGTCGCTTTTCCCGCACGTGGCTTCGCTGTATCCTACACCGGTACACGGCTTACAAGTGCACCAATCAACCCACAGATCCAAAGTACACCAATCAACTCACTGGTCCGAAGTGCACTGTGAAGGAACGATCCAGCTTAAGTGTGGAAAACTCACATATACAAGTCTGGAGTTCCCCTTTATTTCCCTCCTAGTTATAAATGCACAGGTCCTTATATCCTCAGGAAGAGGAATTAGCATTTACAGATTATGCAGGGCAGATCACAGACTCCCCGCTGGCAACTCTAACACCGCTAGCCTGAGAAGACTCCCCTAGGTCTGCAGCTGGCTGGACCCCTGGCTGTGAATTTGTCACATCACAGACGGGAGCCGCAGACAAGCGGCACCAACAGAAATCGGACCATATAGGTGGCACCATGTGTCCCAGCACCGCACCAAGCCAGGTACAGAATCAGAACCGGCTCACAAAACCGCACGTGGAGATAGTTTTCCTTTGTCACCACCAAGCCCGGTGAAACCTAGGAAAATGAAGATCTAAGGTTCTGACCCACTTAGGGACCCCATTTCTGGACTCATCGGATGCCCGGCATCCAGCCCAATCGTTTTGTGCTGTATCCAAAGCCATACGACCCCCCTGCTAAAGTGTTTTAGGGGCGAAAGCACGCTCCAGAACAGTGGGAGGTGACAACCCGTCCCACAGATGGGAGGGGTGGAGGTTTTACACCTGCTTAAAAGTAAGCCAAGGGGATGAGAACGGGGTCACTTATCTGGAGAGGTCACGGTTCACACGTGCTGGAGGTGTCCCAAATCATCTGTAAGCTCTTCACTTACCTCTTGTGGAAGCTCCCCCATCACCACTACTCTGCAAACTGCATATTAAGGTAACTGACTATTGTTTCTCTGTGTAACTCACTCTATCCTGTAACTGTCTCAGAACAGATCATTTGTATCATCTGTATAATTTCGTATTCCATCATAGCCACACGTTTGTTATCACTGCCTAGTGTGCTATAGCATTAAAACTTACATTTTAACTTGAGCGATCTGTTTGCCTTAAACCAAGAATGTGTGTGTCCGCAGGCTTTGGGCCTGGTATTCCTGATAGGAGGGACTCGGACAAGGGTTTTGGGGAACACGGTCTGTGTGTTAGGAGGTCCCTGGTTTATAGTTTGATCATGTGACCCACAGTTCCCTAACATGCACTAATCAACCCACAGATCCGAAGTACACCAATCAACCCACAGATCCGAAGTGCACCAATTAACCCATAGATCCGAGGTCCACCAATCACAGTCACTGCTTCCCTGTCCAATCCGGTCGGGTTCAGTCCTATAAAGGGATTACCACTTCAGTATGTCAGGGCCTGTCATAGTGTTTAGCTGGCTTTGTGATTTCTCCTGTGATTTTCTGTACATATCGTTATTGACTATTTGCTTGAATCTCGACCACGTCTCCGTCTTATCCCTTTGTACCGTGCAACTCTCTGACCTCCTGGTATGACCCTTGGCTTGACGTCTGACTTCGCTTGATTTCTCCTGAGCACCCGAATTGCTTCCAGTACTTACCTACTTCGCCCAGTCTGCCCTTCAGTTTATCTGTCTTCACTCCCTGTGAGCCTCAAGTCCTGGGGGCAACTGTGTCCGGCGAGGCGCATATAGCGTCCTGGGAAATGGGGGCTTGTCTATAGGTAAAACTGGCTTGTGGAGATTGGGGGTTGCAGGCTCACAACGAAGACAGGTATTCTCAGGGTCTGACAGAATGTGCAGGTTTCCTTCAGTGGCAGCTATTACCCTAGAGGAGCCCTGTTGCCTCCTGATCCCACTTTCGATGATCCCATGTGGCTGTATCAGTCCGTGTAAAGAATGGGGAAGCCTTGTTTCTCGGCAACATGGAACTTGTTTCCAGAAGTGGCCATTTCTAGAATATGTCCATAATATGACCATAACTCTATTCCATTTTAATAAGGGGTGAGATTTACCGGTAGTTATTTACTTAAATCATTATGGGATTTTAGACTATCATTGTCCAATAGATTTCTGACTTTTTTTTAGGTGAGTTAATTTTAAATGTTATTGACCTTGAAGGGCCAAATGAGAAATAGCCAAATGAAGGTTTATTAACATTAAATTGGAACAAAACCCACCAGCATCAAGCCTGGAATCTAAAAGATTCCAGAGCTGGTAGCTGTATTTTCTTTGGGGTACCCCGAATTGGGATGCTCCGCTGTGTGAAACCCCCCAGGAAGCCCCCAAAAAACTCCCCCGCCAAACCAAGACACCGCATTCCTTAAAGCGGAACAAAGCACAGAAATTTGACTTTACTGGGTTTTGTTTCCTGCCCCAGGGGCATCCTGAAGTAGTATGCCCCTTTGCGTGAAACACACACAGAAGAAAACTCACCTCGCCACGTTACAACGCCGTATGTACTGGCTTTCGGCCCATGAGAGCTGTTTGCTTTGACAGCGTCATTTGGCAGATGGCTCTCATTGCTTACAATGGGAAGCATGCGCTGCCGTATCCCCTGGATCTCCGGCATTGTCCGTGCCCCAGCCATTTAGATATGCAGGGGATGTGGTAGCACATGGTCCCCATTGATTAGAATGAGAGCGGCCTGACGAATGACGTTGTCATAGTAGACAGCTGTCATTGGACCAGAGCCCGCGCCATTGGAGAGTGGCGAGGTGAGGTTTTTGAGCTTCCTGGCCGGGTTCACACAGTGGGGCATCCTACTTCGGGATGCACTTGGGGCAGGGAACCAAACCGGGTAAAGTCAAATTTGCGGGTTTTCTTCCACTTTAAGGAATGTTGTGTCAGAGATATAACAGGCTTTTTTTCCAAGTTTCCTTTTTTTTTACCCAATTTGTGTCTTTGTACAATATCCCGTGTTGTTTGAGGAGGAGGAAAGTGGGTAAAATATTGTTTCTCCAGACTTAGGGCTCGATTCAACAAAGGTCGAAAATGGATTTTTTGTGTGTTTTGTGCTTAAAAAGTTGCGATTTTGCTATATTTTTTTTACGAGTGATTCAGCTACCTGGAACCATTGTAAAACACGAGTCACTTAAATTAAATTCGAGTGCGATTGTAAAAGTGCGAATTAGTGGATCGAAAAATTTACTACTGCATTTTACAATTCGAAAATTTTACTACTGATTCAGGTGGACTTGATGAGCTGCACACATGATATAAATTAGAGTGTTTCACACTAGTTTTTTGATGCAGCTTTCAGCAGGAGAAAACTCATTTTGCTCTCTCACAATGGAGCCCTTCTATACTTTCTTTGCAATGGTAGTAAACTCTAATGGTAGTAAAAAATTCAATTCATAAGAAAAAAGCCTGAGAATTCCACTGTTTGTGAATCACTAGTTAGGAAGACAATGAAAGTCAATGGCACTTTTTTACTCCTGAAAAAAATACTGAACTTTTTACCCTTTTTTACTAGTAGTAAAAAGTTCCATTGACTTTCAGTGTCTTCCTATCTGGTGATTTGGTAACAGTGAAATTCTCAGGCTTTTTTCTCATGAATTAAATTTTTTACTACCATGAGAATTTTTTTCAATGATTTGTGAATCAAGGCCATTGACTTCGAACATATTGCAGATGATGTGGCGCAAAGAAGGCGCACACTACCCATTCCCATATTTTCGGACACGTTTGGAAGTGGATCAGCTGCCATATCAAGCACTTTTCCAGCTTACTAGGCTAAATCGTGCAGCTTTGGAATCCATATTTGGCACCATTAACTGGTAGAAGACCTTTGGGTTTTTACACTGCGGGGCACCAAAACCCAGAATAGTCAAAATCCTGGCTTTTGGTCCACGTTATAGTGTAAGCATAAGAATGGCGTACCATGAGGTTAAAGCTAGCAAAGAGCTGCACCCTGCACCCAGGGACACGTGGTGCTATGTGAGAAAGCTTTGTATAGAAAACAATGGCCACATTTCTGCATTAAACAAAACATTTTTAATACAGGTCCCTGGCAATCCAACCAACCCCCCCCCCCCCCAAAAAAAAACTGCATATATGCCTCTTACAAATATTACTATTTAATTAGTACTTCCACTACAGCATACCGTACCTTGCCTCTTTATTACATGTATCCACAATGTTAGCCATGTACATACAGCTACACAGGTAACTTAAAAAGTTGAAAAAAAAATTATGCATTTACATTTACCCATTAAAAAGCCATACAACACCATGCAACAGTCAGAAAACAATACTAAACAATAGAAAAAAAATTTGAGTACATTTTCCAATAATTTTCGCTTGCGACAGCCTTTTTACGAGCATTTTGAACATTTTACGAGTGATTAGAAAATTTTACGATTGCATTTTCGAGTGCAAGTATTTAATTCAACCCCTTTTTTGAATCACTCGAAAAAGTTAAAACTTTGTGCATGCGATCTGATTTTTCGAGTGACACGAATTTATTTCTACCTTTGTTGAATCGAGCCCTTAGCCTCTGTTTACCAAGTGGGTGTATCTGCCTGGCGCTGCACATTCCTAATGATTCCAAGTAATTCATGAATTTAAGGGGAAGTTTATATCTTACAAAATCTAATTGATTGAATTCTAATCTAAAATGTAACATGCCTCCCACACATGCCGGCTGTTTTCTGAAACTGGTAAGTTTTTGAGCGCCGGACCAGGAGGATAAAAAGGGAGAAAAGGTAAGCATCCTGTTTACAGACCCTTTGAATGACTAATGACGTGACTCTTTGGACTGTTATTTTCTTATAGTTTTCCGAATTTGTTTCAGGCTCTCGGCTTGTAGACATTATTATCTTAAAAGAGCCAGACGAGAAATTATCAAATGAAGGTTTGTTTACTAATTTTACTAATACATTAAAGCAGAACAAAACCCAGCAGTGGCCGGCCGCTGGCTTTGTGGAACCCCCTATGGCGCATTTTAATAAGGGGTGAGATTTACCGGTAGTTTTTTACTTATGTCATTATGGGGTTTTTCCTAATGCACAGCACGGCCTGCTTCATGAAGTCCTTACATCCGGGTATTCCGCCACAAGGTGGCGCAGTGCACTGCAGAAGATTTGTGGCTCCTCCCGGCCCCATATAAAAAACGGAAATCAGCCACAGACCTCCAGTGTTTCCTCTGCAGTGATACTGCGAAGATAGAAGATGGTTCTCTATGTTTCACAGGTGAGCAGGGCAACCAAGCCTGCTGCCCTGCATGTCCATTTCCACCCGCTTCCGGACCCTCTGTGCCTCCCAGCCTCGGCTGACAGATCGGGTGAGGGTAGAGGAGCACTAGGGTCAGGTGCTCGGGAGCATTGCTCCAAGCCGCAGACCCTGTACCTCAAAGGGTAGCCGGCCATAGGCTTTTATGGTGAGCCTGCTGAGGGATAAAGTCTCCTGCCTTCACTATGTGAGGGAGTGAGTTTGTGCTTGGGGACTTGTGTTTTTCTGTCCCCCTTCCTTTCTCCCCTTCCCTGTGTCTCCTGCCACCTCTCCACTCCCCTGGGCCCTGCCGCTGCCTGCCTTCCTCTCTTCTCCCCCTTGGGTGCTCGCCGGGGGGGGGTAGTGGCGGGGTTTTTTTTGGTTTTGTCCCGCTTGCTGTTCGCCACGGGTGTACTTCGCTCTGCGGCGGGCGGCGCTATATTGCTTCACATGCTGCGACCTGTCATGGTGCTGATGTGGTTACGTAGGCACGCTTTTCGCGCTCTTCGGGGGGGGGGGGAGGCACCGCGGCCCACCCCTCCAGGTTCGCTTCTCTGCGTCATTTCACTGCTGCTGCGGACGCGTGTCTGGGGGCCATTTCCAGTGTGTGCTGCGGTGTGATCTGTCGGCTGCTCTGTCTTCCTGCTTGGCCGGTTGTGCGGTGATCGTCTGTGTGGGCTGCTTGCGCTGTACCCTTTGGTCCGTAAGTCCCCCATGGGTTTTTTTTTTTCTTATTGGGGCATGTACTGCGGAATGCTTATGTGTATTCTGCTTATGTCTTCCAGGCAGGATAACTTTGTGCTGTGGTTTCTCCTGGTCCCGCTCCCCCCCCCTCCTCTCTCTTCCTGGCCCTCTCTGTGGGCATCCCTTGGGGGGCATCCCGGGTGGCTTTTTTATTAGCCCTTACCCTATACTGGCCTATTGTGCCTTTTATAATCACCATATGGAGGCTCCTGGGGATAGCGTGCTCGGGGGCCCTTCGGGACAATCCCGGCTGTGTGTCATGTGCGGGGCATCCCCTTTGAGTGGTGGTGGCGCAGTTTGTGTGCTGTGCGCCCAAAGTATTATTGCGGACCAGACTGGCACAAGCGCTTCTCTTACCAGTTCTGCGCTCCCCCAGGCATCCCCTACTCCCCCGCGACTGCATTTAGCCCCCAGTGAGGGGGATACTAGCAGGGGGTCCCAATCTGATCTGGCACCACGCATGGCCAGCATTGAGAGGCAGCTGGCATGACTTTTGAGGGGCAAGGCCTCGGGCAAGAAGCGGCATCTTGACACCTCCCTCTTTACCGAGGAGGATATGGGCCTTAATGTGTTTGGCGGCCGTGACTCCCTAGAGGAGGGGGAGCTTTTCAATGATTCAAAAGTCTTAAAGGAGCCACAGCACTCGACCCTGTTAGCTTGCAGGCCAGCCTATAATCTGTCTCTAAACTTGGTTAAAAACAGAGGCTCGGTCACACACATCTGCAGAAGTATGATAAAGCTGCACCACCACGCCAAAGTGCCTCTGTGGGGTGCAGTCCTAACTAATCTCTGAGAGCCCCATTTGGGACATACAATGCAATAGATAAATTGGGAGCAGGCTTACCTGAGGTTGCCCTATAACCTCAAGTGCAGCCCATGGGGTGGAAGGGTCAAAGACCTTGCAATACAGCCTAGACCCCACACACCATGTGCTTGCACAAATTCAAAAGAAACAAAGGGGGGGTGGCAGCCGCTCAGACCATTTTATAACTAACCTGGGAGGTGCACGTTAGCAGGGCAATTAGTATACAAAAGTCTTAAAGTCTTTTCAATGATTCAGACTCTTCTGGGGATCATCAGGAAGAGTACGACAGTGACCCGGGGGCCGCCTCTGATGAGGATACCGAGCTCCCTGTTGACACTGATAGACTGTTGTTGGACATTTTTGAGACTTTGCACATCGTCCCCCCTAAGGTGGCGAAGAGGAAGCAGGGTGAGCTCTTTTGCCCTGACAAGCAATGCTTGGAGTTCCCGGAGCAGGGCCATTTCTCCAATATGGTGCTCAAGGAGTGGGAATGCCCTAACAGATTGGCCACGGTGCCCAAGGGATTGGACAGAAGGTATCCCTTTTCTGCTGACCTGGTCCAGCGCTGGTCGTGTCCCCCTGAGGTGGACGCTCCTGTTTTAGGGCTGGCTAATACTTCGGTCATGCCATCCCCTGACACTACTACGCTGTGGGATGGCGCGGACCGCCGGATGGATCATCTGACCTGTAATGCTTTCACCTTTGTAGGGGCAGGCCTGCTCCTGTCTGTGCTTCAGCCATTACGGCCATTGCCCTTCAGAAGAAGATCAAGCGTCTCGCGGACAGCGCCATGGCTGGTAGGAGGAGGGAGGGTTATAGGGCCCTCCTGCTTTGCTCGGATTTTGTTGCATTTGTGCTGTCTGCAATGGATGATGCCGTCCGGCTAGGAGGTAGGGCTTTGGCCCTCTTGGTGGCTATGCACCGATCTATTTGGTTGCGCCAGTGGGCAGCTGATACTGGGCTTCCCTTTGCGGGGCTTCGTCTATTTGGTGAGCGTCTGGATGTCCTGACCAAGGATGGCAGGTTACCTCAGCGTAGGACGCAGTCTCGGCCCTTTCGGGGGCCTTCCGCTTCCTCCCCCTCCTTTCGTGCTCCCAGAGGAGGTCGTGGCTCCCTCTTCTCGGGTAGCCGCAGAGATGCTTGGGGCCGTGGCAGATCCCGTGGTCGTCCCGGTCTCTCATGGGGTTCCAGGCCCAAACCCCCTCCCAAGGTTCCTCAGGCATGAGGAGGCGCCCTCACCCGTCCGGGTGGGGGGGGCGGCTTCGGCTCTTTGCTCACGTCTGGAGGCTTCGCGTCTCAGACCGGTGGATTCAGGAGGTGGTGTCCTCCGGTTACGAGAGTTTGCAGCCTGGCCGCCCCCAAGATTCCTCAGATCTCGGATGTCTCAAAATCCTCTGTCACCTCAGGGTTTGCGCCTAGCAGTTCAACGCCTGTTGGAGTCCAGAGTCATCTGCCAGGTACCTTACCAGGAACGAGGTCAGGGGTACTACTTCACTCTTTTCACGGTTCTCAAAAAGGACGGTTCCCTGAGGCCCATCCTGTACTTGAAGGGTCTCAACAGGTTTGTCCGGTTCAAGCACTTTCGCATGGAGACGCTACGCTCTGCTGTCAGTACCTTTCAGCTGGGCGACTTCATGTCCACTGTGGACATCAAGGATGCCTATCTTCACGTACCAATCTCCCCAAGTCATCAGAGATTTCTGAGGTTCGCTCTGGAGAATCAGCAATACCAGTTTGTGGCCTTACCGTTCGGTATCACCTCGGCACCTCGGGTGTTCACCAAGGTGCTGGCGGGCGTAATGGCACTCCTGAGGAACCAGGGCATTCGCATCCTCCCTCACCTGGACAACATTCTAATTGCTGCTCAGTCTCTTCATTAGGCCGAGAAGGACACTCAGGTGGTGACCTCCACTCTCGAGTCCTTCGGCTGGGTGATCAACTATCCCAAGTCTTCACTGTCTCCCTCTTTGGCGAGGTCCTTTCTGGGCATGACTCTGGATACCTCTCAGGTCAAGGTATTTCTCCCTCAGCAAAAAGTGGAAGGTCTTTAGATGCAGGCACGGGCCCTGCTCTTGTGTCCTCATCTCTCCATTCGGCAGGGGATGCACTTAGTGGGCCTGATGGTGTCATGCTTCAAGGCGGTCCCCTTTGCTCAGTTTCACATGAGACCTCTTCAGTAGCACATCTTGTCAGTTTGGGATCGGGATCCTGTGTCCCATGCACCCATCAACATTGTAGAACTGCGGGCGATCAGGTTGGTTCTCTCCCAGTTGACCCCACACCTTCAGCGTCGGGCTGTTCAAATTTGTTCGGACAACCAGACGGCGGTTGCCTACATCAATCATCAGGGAGGGACTCGGAGCAAGCGAGCGCTCAAGGAAGTGTCCCTGATACTGTCTTGGGCGGAAGAGAATGTCCCTTGCTTCTCGGCGATCTACATTCCAGGGGTGGAGAACCTGGAGGCAGACTCCCTGAGCAGGGGGACATCTCGGCTGGGGGAATTGTCCCTCAGCAACAAGGTATTTCGCTCCCTGTGTCACCGCAGGGGTCAGCCGGATGTGGACCTGTTTGCGTCCCGCCACAATCACAAGCTCCCAAGGTTTATCTATCTGTCACAGGATCCTCTGGCCTTCGCCACGGATGCGCTAGCGATTCCTTGGACGGAGTTTCGGCTCCTCTATGTGTTCCCTCCCTTTCCTCTGCTGGGCAGGGTGCTGCGCAAGATAGCCTAGGAGGGGCAGCCATTCTGGTGGCCCCCTGTTGGCCAAGGAGGGTGTGGTTCGCAGACGTCGTGCAGTTGGCAGCAGATCGGTACGTCTTGCCCAAGGATCCAGATCTTCTCACTCTGAGACAGCTGCGCCATCCCAATTTACAAACGCTGGCTTTAACGGCTTCTGAAACCTCCATCTTGATGGACAAGGGTTTGCCGGCCTCTGTTGTTGCTACCATGATTCGGGCTCGGTAGAAGTCCTCATCTTTTATCCACTACAGGGTTTGGCATGCTTACATTGCCTGGTGTGAGTCCAAATCTCTTCATTGTCGGGTGTTTTCTATCCCCAGGATTCTGGAATTTTTACAACATGGTTTGGATTCGGGCCTTCAACTTAGTACCCTCAAGGAGCTGGTGTCAGCTCTGGCTATTTTTTCCAAAGATCCTTTGCCAATCGCCGGTTGGTTAAGACTTTTTTCCAGGGAGTTACTCATGTGCGTCCGCCACGTAAACCTATGCTACCGGTTTGGGACTTAAATCTGGTGTTGTCTGCTCTGCAGGGTCCTCCCTTTGAGCCTATCCATGGGGCTGCGTTGCCCATTCTGACTCTGAAAGTGGCCTTTTTGGTGGCTATTACTTCGGTCAGGTGAATTTCTGAGCTGGCGGCGCTTTCCATTAAACCTCCTTATTTTGAGCGTCATCAGGATAAGGTGGTGTTTCGGCTTAAGCCGGATTTCTTGCCTAAGGTTGTGTCTGCTTTTCATCTCAATGAGGATATTGTCTTACCTTCCTTGTGTCCTAAACCTGCTAATTCCAAGGAACGGACCCTTCATTCTCAGGATGTTGTCAGGGCTCTGAAGTTTTATTTGGTGGCTACTGAGTCTTTCAGGAAATCTGATGCTCTTTTTGTTCTTCCTGCTGGACCTAGGAAGGGTTTGCCTCCGGCTAAATCTACTATTAGCAAGTGGATACATCAGGCGGTGGTACAAGTCTATTCTGCTAAAGGGAAGGTTCCTCCTTTCCGGATTACTGCTCATTCCACTCGTGCTATTGGTGCCTCTTGGGCTTTTCCTCACCAGGCTTCTGTTGAACAAGTTTGTAAGGCCGCTACTTGGTCTTCTGTTCATACTTTTTCCGAGTTTTACAAGGTTGATGTTAGGGCCTCAGCTGATGCTGCTTTTGGCCGCAAGGTACTTCAGTTTGAACTGCCTGCCGTTATTCTTTGGGGATCCCACCCTACCTTAAGGACACTGCTTTTGAATGTCCCAGATGTAAGGACTTCATGAAGCAGGCTGTGCTGTGCATTAGGAAAAATACAATTCTGTGAGTACTCACCTGTAGAATTGTTTTTACTATGCACAGCACGGCCTGCTTCATCCCTCCCTTGTTATCGTTACTCTTGGTTGCCTCTTTATGGTGATTGTTCCAAGTTAGTTAAGGTTCTTTTTTTTTTTTTTACCTTTTTTGCTTTATTACCTCCCGGCTTCTTGTATAACTGCTTGTCAACATTGGAGGTCTGTGGCTGATTTCCGTTTTTTTTATATGGGGCCGGGAGGAGCCACAAATCTTCTGCAGTGCACTGCGCCACCTTGTGGCGGAATACCCAGATGTAAGGACTTCATGAAGCAGGCCGTGCTGTGCATAGTAAAAACAATTCTACAGGTGAGTACTCACAGAATTGTATTTTTGTCCAATAGTTTTCTGACTTTTTTAGGTGGATGAATTCTGAATGTTATTGACCTTGAAGGGCCAAATGAGGGTTTATTAACATGTGGAATAAAACCCACCAATGGCCAGCCTGGATTCAAAAACATTCCAGAGCTGGCCGCTGGATTTTCCTCTTTGCGAATTGGGATGCTCTGCTGTGTGAAACCCTCCAGGGAGCCCTAAAAAAACTCACCTCGCTACACACCACGACACAGTATTCCTTAAAGAGCAACAAAACCGGGGAATTTGACTTTACTGGGTTTTGTTCCCTGCCCCAGGGGGGTACCGAAGTAGGTTGCCACTCTGTGTGAAACCACTCCACTATAATAAATAAGGTGTATAACTTACGGAAGGCTTGTGTAGCAGAGAAAAAATATTTTAATGCTCTCCCTACATCTAGAGAATGAAGGACCTTCTCCTTCTGGCTAACTGAAGAAGGACACAAGGAGGGCAAAAACCACTTTTTCATTTGATGAAAAAAAGGGAACCACCCTAGGAAGTAAGTGCTGCTTAAAACGGAAGATGGCTTTGACCTGATGCAACTCTAATAAGGAGGGTGGCAGGTTCGAATCCTAGCCCTGGGACATGAATGAAGTGCTCTTGAGCAAGGCACCTAACCCCCGAACTTCTCCCCGAGCGCAGGACGGAGGACGCATGGGCGAAATGCGGAGGATGAATTCCTATGTGTGCGCAAGCATACAATGGCCATCTATGCATTAATTAGTATTATTATTTATAGAAAAAACTGATAAACAGATATGCGGGATATGCGCACACCCCATTGATTAGAATGAGAGCCACCTGCCAAATTATGGTGTCATAGCAGAGGGTTCTTAATGGACCAGAGCCCACACATGCATCGTTGGAGAGTGGCAAGGTGAGTTTTTGGGAGCTTCCTAGAGGGTTTCACACAGCGGTGCAGGGAACAAAACTTCAAACTCAAATTTCTGGGTTTTGTTCCGCTTTTTGGAATGCTGTGTCAGAGATGTAACAGGCTTTTCATTGTCTGGTAATTTTTCCCTGGGTTTTTTTGGTGCAATTCCCAGATGTCTTTGTAAAATATAACGTGTTGTGTGTGAGGAGGAGGAGAGTTGGTAAAATATTGTTTCTCCAGACTTAGCGTCTGTTTACCAAGTGGGTTTATCTGCCTGGCGCTGCACATTCCTAATAATTCCAAGTAATTCATGAATTAAGGGGAAGTTCATCTCTTATAATATCCGTCATGGAGAGATTACAGAAATTCCATTGGATCGAATGAATTCTAAGCTACATCAGATAAAATGTAACATGTCTCCCACACATGCCGCCTGTTTTCTGAAACTGGTACGTTTCTGAGCGCTGGACCAGGACGATGCAACTGCAGGGGAGAAAAGGTAAGTATCCCGTTTACAGACCCTTTGGATGACTAATGACGTAACTCTTTGTTTCAGGCTCTCGGCTTTCAGCTATCAAACTGGAAGAGCCAGATGAGAAATTATCAAATGAAGGTATGTATACTAATTTTACTAATATATAAAAGTGGAACAAAACCCAGCAGTGACCGGCCGCTGGCTTTGTAAAACCCCCTATGGCACCCATAAAAACTCACCACTCCATGCTCCAACGCTGCATCTCGACCAATGAGAGCTGCTTGCTCTGGCTACGTCATTTGGCAGGCGTCTCTCATTGTTTTGGCGATCCCCCCCCCCCTCATTCCCATAGGCAGTAAGACATTCCCCCCCATTCACATAGGCAGTGTGGCATTCCCCCATCTCATTCCCATAAGCAGTGTGGCTTTCCCCGATTCCCATAAGCAGTGTGGCATACCCCCCATCCTATTCCCCATATAGACAGTGTGGAAGAATCCCCCCCCCCGTGGACGTTGAAGAGAAGAAAGAAAAGGTATACTTACATGTGCCCCGCTCTGGCTGCCGCCGCTACTTCTCAGGCCGGCGCGTGCAAACCCCCAAGTCTGTACAGCGGGTGGATGTGGCCTGTGCCACACAGGCCACGCCCATCTGCTACACAGACCCGATTATTTGTGTCGGTGTACTCCGGCCCGAGAGGCAGCGGCGGTTGTGGCGCCGGAAGCCAGAGTGGGGATAGCAGTTGGGGTTCATTTACCCAGCCCTCTCCCTGCCCGCCCATTCACTGCTTCTCCATCGGCTGGCCTCCTGGTGGCCGCTGCCTGAGACTTGTGTACTTTTTTTTTTTTTTTTCACTCGATAACATGCACTGACATTTTCCCCCTACTTTTGGGGAGAAAATACTGCGCCTTAGTGGGTGAAAATACGGTAATATGGTGAGATTTAGATTTTGTTACTACAATAGATTTCAAAAGGTATTTATTTGTTATGTGGTACTGGTACATTTCTGAGCGCCGGACCAGGAGGATGCAACTGCAGAGGTGAAAAGGTAAGTATCCTGTTTACAGACCCTTTGAATGACTAATGACGTGACTTTTTGGACTGTTACTTTCTTATAGTTTTGTTAATTTGTTTCAGGCTCTCGGATTCTAGACGTTATCAGCCTGGAAGAGCCAAATGAAAAATTATCAAATGAAGGTTTGTTTACTAATTCTCTTCCGCTTGCAGTGACATCTCGCTCCCTGCCGCGGGGGGGGGGGGGGGGCTATTTATACTGGGAGGGTGCAGTGACATCACAGCTTACTCCCAGTATAAATGCTCCTCCCAGCGGCGGAGAGCAGAGGTGCCAGGAGGCTGCATGAATCTTGCAGAGACCAGCATGGGACAGAGCTGAGAGCAGCAGTGGGAAAGACAGGGCAGTGAGAGGTGAGGTGAGTCAGGATTTCAGGGAAAGTTAAGTCAGCACGAACCCAAAATAATTTTAGGTTTATGACAAAACAAACTTTCTGTCACAGATCTCTCAAAGGAGAAATCAAAGGAGAAATCCACTAATAAAGAGTGACCAGTAATTTGAGTACAGAACAAGAGGGAAAGCAATGGCTGATAAGGAAGTCCTGGGTTCAGGGTTCAGGTTTCAGGAATCAGGTTCAAAGGCTCTGGGTACAGAGTTCAGGTTCCAAAAGACAGACTAAAAAGCTTAGCCCTGACTGTATAGCAGCATCAGCATTTAAAGGCCAGCAGGTAATTAGCACAGGTGCTGGCTGATCGCCAGGAGCTCTGCAGGACACCTGGTGTTCAAGCTGCATACTACAGAGAAACAGGCGAAGGCTAAGGAGGAACTCCAGGCATGACACTTTCCCTGAAATTCTGAGGTTCCAGTAAACTGGTTCATCTACACACCTATCATACCTAATCAGAAATTTCTGGGGCCCCTTTTGTGGAGTTCCTCAGTGGAGGAGCTGAAAACAGTGAAGCTGGGGAAGTGGGCAAGAGAAGCTGGGAGAGTGGGCAAGTGGAGCTGGGGGAGTAGGTGAATGAAGCTGGGGGAGTAGATAAGTGAAGCTGGGAGGGTGCGTAGAAGTCCTAAAGGTTTATGATAGAAATAATTTACAAATATTAAAATTAGTAAGATGTATTAAAGCAATGGGGGCCAGCGATAAGGGTTTCCAGGAAGTGAGGAATGACTTTAAGGGAGAAACAAGGAATTTGGGGGAAAGGATCAGCATTGTAGACACATACATGTTGCATAACTCTAGGCCAGGGCTGAGATTTAGGTTTTGTTACTACAATAAATTTCGAAGGTATTTATTTGTTATGTGACTTTTTAGAATATCGTTGTCCATTAGTTTTTTTAAAAGCAACAGAGACCAGTGATAATTTGTTCAAAAAGTGCAGCTTTCTAAGGAATGCGCAGGTTTTCTTCAGTGGCAGCTATTACCCTAGAGGAATCCTGTTGCCTCCTGATCCCACTTTCGATGATGCCAAGCGGCTGCATCAGTCCACTTAAAGAATGGGGAAGCCTTGTTTCTCGGCAACATGCCAGAAGTGGCTAATTTTAAGGTATGTACAGGGATCAGTGAGAAGGGTTCCCAGAGGTGAGGATGGACTTCGAAGGAGGAACCAATTTGGCAGAAGAGCAGCAAAGTAGACAGATCAATGTCCCATAACTCTATTCCATTTTGTCCAATAGTTTGCTGACTTTTTTAGGTTTTTTATGTCCCAGATGTAAGGACTTCATGAAGCAGGCTGTGCTGTGCATTAGGAAAAATACAATTCTGTGAGTACTCACCTGTAGAATTGTTTTTACTATGCACAGCACGGCCTGCTTCATCCCTCCCTTGTTATCGTTACTCTTGGTTGCCTCTTTATGGTGATTGTTCCAAGTTAGTTTAGGGGCTTTTTTTTTACTTTTTTTACCTTTTTTGCTTTATTACCTCCCGGCTTCTTGTATAACTGCTTGTCAACACTGGAGGTCTGTGGCTGATTTCCGTTTTTTATATGGGGCCGGGAGGAGCCACAAATCTTCTGCAGTGCACTGCGCCACCTTGTGGCGGAATACCCAGATGTAAGGACTTCATGAAGCAGGCCGTGCTGTGCATAGTAAAAACAATTCTACAGGTGAGTACTCACAGAATTGTATTTTTGTCCAATAGTTTTTTGACTTTTTTAGGTGGATGAATTCTGAATGTTATTGACCTTGAAGGGCCAAATGAGGGTTTATTAACATGTGGAACAAAACCCACCAATGGCCAGCCTGGATTCAAAAACATTCCAGAGCTGGCCGCTGGATTTTCCTCTTTGCGAATTGGGATGCTCTGCTGTGTGAAACCCTCCAGGGAGCCCTAAAAAAACTCACCTCGCTACACACCACGACACAGTATTCCTTAAAGAGCAACAAAACCGGGGAATTTGACTTTACTGGGTTTTGTTCCCTGCCCCAGGGGGGTACCGAAGTAGGTTGCCACTCTGTGTGAAACCACTCCACTATAATAAATAAGGTGTATAACTTACGGAAGGCTTGTGTAGCAGAGAAAAAATATTTTAATGCTCTCCCTACATCTAGAGAATGAAGGACCTTCTCCTTCTGGCTAACTGAAGAAGGACACAAGGAGGGCAAAAACCACTTTTTCATTTGATGAAAAAAAGGGAACCACCCTAGGAAGTAAGTGCTGCTTAAAACGGAAGATGGCTTTGACCTGATGCAACTCTAATAAGGAGGGTGGCAGGTTCGAATCCTAGCCCTGGGACATGAATGAAGTGCTCTTGAGCAAGGCACCTAACCCCCGAACTTCTCCCCGAGCGCAGGACGAAGGGCGGAGGACGCATGGGCGAAATGCGGAGGATGAATTCATATGTGTGCGCAAGCATACAATGGCCATCTATGCATTAATTAGTATTATTATTTATAGAAAAAACTGATAAACAGATATGCGGGATATGCGCACACCCCATTGATTAGAATGAGAGCCACCTGCCAAATTATGGTGTCATAGCAGAGGGTTCTTATTGGACCAGAGCCCACACATGCATCGTTGGAGAGTGGCAAGGTGAGTTTTTGGGAGCTTCCTAGACAGCGGTGCAGGGAACAAAACTTCAAACTCAAATTTCTGGGTTTTGTTCCGCTTTTTGGAATGCTGTGTCAGAGATGTAACAGGCTTTTCATTGTCTGGTTATTTTTCCCTGGGTTTTTTTTGGTGCAATTCCCAGATGTCTTTGTAAAATATAACGTGTTGTGTGTGAGGAGGAGGAGAGTTGGTAAAATATTGTTTCTCCAGACTTAGCGTCTGTTTACCAAGTGGGTTTATCTGCCTGGCGCTGCACATTCCTAATAATTCCAAGTAATTCATGAATTAAGGGGAAGTTCATCTCTTATAATATCCGTCATGGAGAGATTACAGAAATTCCATTGGATCGAATGAATTCTAAGCTACATCAGATAAAATGTAACATGTCTCCCACACATGCCGCCTGTTTTCTGAAACTGGTACGTTTCTGAGCGCTGGACCAGGACGATGCAACTGCAGGGGATGACTAATGACGTAACTCTTTGTTTCAGGCTCTCGGCTTGCAGCTATCAAACTGGAAGAGCCAGATGAGAAATTATCAAATGAAGGTATGTATTCTAATTTTACTAATATATAAAAGTGGAACAAAACCCAGCAGTGACCGGCCGCTGGCTTTGTAAAACCCCCTATGGCACCCATAAAAACTCACCACTCCATGCTCCAACGCTGCATCTCGACCAATGAGAGCTGCTTGCTCTAGCTACGTCATTTGGCAGGCGTCTCTCATTGTTTTGGCGATCCCCCCCCCTCATTCCCATAGGCAGTAAGACATTCCCCCCCATTCACATAGGCAGTGTGGCATTCCCCCATCTCATTCCCATAAGCAGTGTGGCTTTCCCCCATTCCCATAAGCAGTGTGGCATACCCCCCACCTATTCCCCATATAGACAGTGTGGAAGAATCCCCCCCCCCCCCCCCGTGGACGTTGAAGAGAAGAAAGAAAAGGTATACTTACATGTGCCCCGCTCTGGCTGCCGCCGCTACTTCTCAGGCCGGCGCGTGCAAACCCCCAAGTCTGTACAGCGGGTGGATGTGGCCCATCTGCTACACAGACCCGATTATTTGTGTCGGTGTACTCCGGCCCGAGAGGCAGCGGCGGTTGTGGCGCCGGAAGCCAGAGTGGGGATAGCAGTTGGGGTTCATTTACCCTGCCCTCTCCCTGCCCGCCCATTCACTGCTTCTCCATCGGCTGGCCTCCTGGTGGCCGCGGCCTGAGACTTGTGTACTTTTTTTTTTTTTTTCACTCGATAACATGCACTGACATTTTCCCCCTACTTTTGGGGAGAAAATACTGCGCCTTAGTGGGTGAAAATACGGTAATATGGTGAGATTTAGATTTTGTTACTACAATAGATTTCAAAAGGTATTTATTTGTTATGTGGTACTGGTACATTTCTGAGCGCCGGACCAGGAGGATGCAACTGCAGAGGTGAAAAGGTAAGTATCCTGTTTACAGACCCTTTGAATGACTAATGACGTGACTTTTTGGACTGTTACTTTCTTATAGTTTTGTTAATTTGTTTCAGGCTCTCGGATTCTAGACGTTATCAGCCTGGAAGAGCCAAATGAAAAATTATCAAATGAAGGTTTGTTTACTAATTCTCTTCCGCTCGCAGTGACATCTCGCTCCCTGCCGCGGGGGGGGGGGGGCTATTTATACTGGGAGGGTGCAGTGACATCACAGCATACTCCCAGTATAAATGCTCCTCCCAGCGGCGGAGAGCAGAGGTGCCAGGAGGCTGCATGAATCTTACAGAGACCAGCATGGGACAGAGCTGAGAGCAGCAGTGGGAAAGACAGGGCAGTGAGAGGTGAGGTGAGTCAGGATTTCAGGGAAAGTTAAGTCAGCACGAACCCAAAATAATTTTAGGTTTATGACAAAACAAACTTTCTGTCACGGATCTCTAAAAGGAGAAATCAAAGGAGAAATCCACTAATAAAGAGTGACCAGTAATTTGAGTACAGAACAGGAGGGAAAGCAATGGCTGACAAGGAAGTCCTGGGTTCAGGTTTCAGGAATCAGGTTCAAAGGCTCTGGGTACAGAGTTCAGGTTCCAAAAGACAGAGTAAAAAGCTTAGCCCTGACTGCATAGCAGCATCAGCATTTAAAGGCCAGCAGGTAATTAGCACAGGTGCTGGCTGATCGCCAGGAGCTCTGCAGGACACCTGGTGTTCAAGCTGCATACTACAGAGAAACAGGCGAAGGCTAAGGAGGAACTCCAGGCATGACACTTTCCCTGAAATTCGGAGGTTCCAGTAAACTGGTTCATCTACACACCTATCACCTATCATACCTAATCAGAAATTTCTGGGGCCCCTTTTGTGGAGTTCCTCAGTGGAGGAGCTGAAAACAGTGAAGCTGGGGAAGTGGGCAAGAGAAGCTGGGAGAGTGGGCAAGTGGAGCTGGGGGAGTAGGTGAATGAAACTGGGGGAGTAGATAAGTGAAGCTGGGAGGGTGCGTAGAAGTCCTAAAGGTTTATGATAGAATTAATTTACAAATATTAAAATTAGTAAGATGTATAAAAGCAATGGGGGCCAGCGATAAGGGTTTCCAGGAAGTGAGGAATGACTTTAAGGGAGAAACAAGGCATTTGGGGGAAAGGATCAGCATTGTAGACACATACATGTTGCATAACTCTAGGCCAGGGCTGAGATTTAGGTTTTGTTACTACAATAAATTTCGAAGGTATTTATTTGTTATGTGACTTTTTAGAATATCGTTGTCCATTAGTTTTTTTTAAAAGCAACGGAGACCAGTGATAATTTGTTCAAAATGTGCAGCTTTCTAAGGAATGTGCAGGTTTTCTTCAGTGGCAGCTATTACCCTAGAGGAATCCTGTTGCCTCCTGATCCCACTTTCGATGATGCCAAGCGGCTGCATCAGTCCACTTAAAGAATGGGGAAGCCTTGTTTCTCGGCAACATGTTTCCAGAAGTGGCTAATTTTAAGGTATGTACAGGGATCAGTGAGAAGGGTTCCCAGAGGTGAGGATGGACTTCGAAGGAGGAACCAATTTGGCAGAAGAGCAGCAAAGTAGACAGATCAATGTCCCATAACTCTATTCCATTTTGTCCAATAGTTTGCTGACTTTTTTAGGTGCATGCATTCTGAATGTTATTGACCTTGAAGGGCTAAATGAGAAATAGCTAAATGAAGGTTTATTAACATTAAAGTGGAACAAAACCCACCAGCGGCCAGCCTGGAATCTAAAAGGTTCCAGAGCTGGCTGCCGGATTTTCTTTGGGGCATCCCAAATTGAGATGCCCCGCTGTGTGAAACCCCCCAGGAAGCCCTAAAAAAACTCACCTCGCCACACCACGACACAGCATACCTTAAAGCAGAACAAAACCCAGGAATTTGACTTTCCCGGGTTTTGTTCCCTGCCCCCGGGATGCCCCACTGTGTGAAACCCCACAGGAAGCTCTAAAAAACTCACATTGGCGCGTTCCAATGGCGTGTGCGTGGGCTTTCGTCCAATAAGATCCTTCTGCTATGACAACTCCATTTGGCAGGAGGCTCCTTGTTGTTTACAATGGGGAGCATGTGCAGCCGCATCCCCTGCATTGTGCATTCCCCAGCCATTCAGATATGCACGGGATGTGGTAGCGCATGTTCCCTATTGATTAGAATGAGAGCCGTCTGCCGATTACATTGTCCTAGCAGGGGACTCTCATTGGAACAGAGTCCATGCATGCATCATTGGAGAGTGGCGAGGTGAGTTTTTCAGAGCTTTCTGTGGGGTTTCACACAGTCGGGCACCTTACTTCAGGATGCCCCTGGGGCAGGGAACCAAACCTGGCTTTTGTTCCGCTTTATGGAATGCTGTGTCAGAGATGTTACAGGCTTTTCATTGTCTAGTGATTTTTTCCTGGGCTTTTTTTCGTACAATTCCCAGATGTCTTTGTAAAATATAATGTGTTGTGTGTGAGTGGAGGAGAGTAGGTAAAATATTGTTTCTTCAGACTTAGCGTCTGTTTACCAAGTGGGTTTATCTGCCTGGCGCTGCACATTCCTAATGATTCCAGGTAATTCATGAATTAAGGAGAAGTTCATCTCTTATAAAATCTAAAATATCCGTCATGGAGAGATTACAGAAATTCCATTTGATGGATTGAATTCTAAGCTACATCAGATAAAATGTAACATGTCTCCCACACATGCCCCCTGTTTTAAAAACTGGTACGTTTTTGAGCTCCGGACCAAGAGGATGCAACGGCAGGGGAGAAAGGTAAGTATCCTGTTTACAGACCCTTTGAATAACTAATGACGTGACTCTTTGGGCTGTTATTTTTCTTATAGTTTTCTGAATTTGTTTCAGGCTCTCGAATTTTAGACAGTATCAACCTGGAAGAGCCAAATGAGAAATTATCAAATGGAGGTTAGTTTACTAATTTTACTAATACATTAAAGCGGATCAAAACCCAGCAGTGGCCGGCCGCTGGCTTTATAAGACCCCCTATGGCACCCATAAAAACTCACCACTCCCTGCTCCAACGCTGCATCTCGACCAATGAGAGCCGCTTGTTCTGACTACGTCATTTGGCAGGTGTCTCTCATTGTTTACAATTTACATCCCATTGTTAAATCAGCCCCAAGGTAAACAATAAAAGTGAATTGCAGTGAAGGGCCACAGGCTTTTTGCCCCGGCAAGGCACCCGCTTGTCACAGGTGACTTGCCAGCCCCTCGCGCCTTGTGACTGGTATACATAGTTACATAGTTAATACGGTTGAAAAAGACATATGTCCATAGGGTTCAACCAATGGTGTTGGGGTAGGGAAAGTGAATGTTAAAAGTACATGTTAAATGTAAAAAATACTTTTATTATTTTTATTTCCTCCCCCCCCCCATACTTACCTCTAAACACTCGCTGGTTTCAGCAGAAATCTAAATGGTGTCCCGTGCCGTCCTCCGCTTGCTGTCACTGATCGGTGGTCTCTTTGGCTCTCAGTGACAGCTCGCTCCCCATCACAGGAAGGGCCAATTTATACTGGGAGGGTGCGGTGACATCACAGCTTACTCCCAGTAGAGGTTTCAGGAGGCCGCGTTGATGCTGCAGAGACATGGGACAGACCAGAGAGCAGCAGTGGGACACACGGTGAGAGGTAAGGTGAGTCCGGATTTCAGGAAAAGTTCAGTCGGAACAAACCCAAAATTATACGCGTTTGTGAACTTCGGAGGTTCTAGTAAAGTGGTTCATCTCCGCTCATCCCTAATCAGAAATTTCTGGGCCAGCTTCTGTGGAGGTCCTCAGTGGAGCTGGGAACAGTGAAGCTGGGGGAGTAGATAAGTGAAGCTGGGAGGGTGTGTAGAAGCCCTGGAGGTTTAAGATATAAGTAATTTACAAATATATAGATAACAGTGAGATGTCTAAAAGCAATAGGCACCAGTAAGAAGGGTTTCTAGAAGGTGAGGCATGAATTTTAGAGAGCAACAAGGAATCTGGGGAAAGGATCAGCAAAGTAGACACATAACTGTATTTTTGCCATATAAGACGCACCTGCCCATAGGACGCACCTAGGATTAGGAGGAGGAAAATAATGCAGTGTGGCCTTCCAGCCCCTCCCATTCCCATATAGGCAGTGTGAAATTCCCTCCCTCCCATTCCCATAGGAAGTGTGGCATTCCCCCTCCCATTCCCCATAAACAGTGTGGCATCCCACATCCCATTCCCCATATAGGCAGTGTAGCAATCCCTCCCTCCCATTCCCATAGTCAGTGTGGCATTCCCCCCTCCCATTCTCATAGGCAGTGTGGCATTCCCCCTCCCATTCCCATAGTCAGTGTGGCATTCCCCCCTCCCATTCTCATAGGCAGTGTGGCATTCCCCCTCCCATTCCCATAGTCAGTGTGGCATTCCCCCCTCCCATTCTCATAGGCAGTGTGGCATTCCCCCTCCCATTCCCATAGGCAGTGTGGCTTTCCCCCCTCCCATTCTCATAGGCAGTGTGGCATTCCCCCTCCCATTCCCCATATAAGCAGTGTGGTGCCCTCCCCTGCAGTCGCTGAAGAGAAGAAAGAAAAGCTATACTTACATGAGCCTTGCACCCCCACCATGGCCACCGGGAGGCCAGCCGATGGAGAAGCAGCGGATGGGCGGGCAGGGTAAATTAACCCTGTCCGCTGTCCCCGCTCTGGCTGCCGCTACTTCACAGGCTGGTGCGCGCCAGCCCCAAGTCTGTGCAGCGGGTGGATGTTGTCTGTGTCCGCGTCCATTGAGGACAAAGATATATAGGGTATGCGGCACCGCATGCACCCCATTGATTAGAATGAGAGCCATTTGGCGAATGCCATGCTGCCTATGGAGAAAGAAATGGGGGGGATGCCACACTGCCTATGGGAATGAAAAGGGGAATGCCACACTGCCTATGGAGAATGGAATTGTCACGGGGACCACGCACTCACCTGTCCTCCGGTCCCACGTCGGCCGGCGCGCAGGCTGGGCGGCGTCCCCGGCAGGCGGCGGCTCGTCATCCTCTGTTCCCGGCCGCCGCTCGGCTATTTCCGCCGCGAGCAGGCGCTCGGCTGTCTCCGTCGCAAGCGGCTGCTCGGGCGGCTTCCTCTTCGGCGGCGTCTGGAGCGGCCGCGCCTCTGCCATCGCGGCGCGCTCCTGACGTGCAGCATCGCGCTTGCGCATGCGCGCGAGCACTCTGTGCTTATGCCCTCCGGCGACGTTACACACAGCGCGGCCGCCGGAGGTAATTAGTTCTGGGCCAATGAGCCCAAGGTCACTTAAGGTGGAACGCCTTCTGGTTTGAATGGGGCAATTAGCCCCAGGTTCCTGGTTGCACCAATCATGTCCCTCTATTTGTTCGGTCACTTCCTATAAAGGTGTTCCTATTGCAGTTGATCCTTGCCCGTGATAGCGTGCTGCTGGGTGTGAATTGGTGTCTGTTTCCTTACGTATCTTGCCGTGTATGACCATCCCTGATTGCTGCCTGGACCGACCTTTGCCTGTTTTTGACCACGATTCCTGCCTACTCCTCTGTACTGCGTATCTCTGATTCCCCGGTGTGACCTTTGGCTTGACCTGACCATTCTTCTATCTCAACCCTCCTGTACCGTGCTTCCTTGGATTGATCTGCCGTGTATGACCTTTGCCCGTTTGACCCTACCCAGTCTCGTTCCTGGTTCGTTTGCCTTCCCCTGCATAAGTCTGCATCCTTTGTGCTAAGAAGTCCTGGGGGCAACCGTGTCCGGTGAGGCGTGTCCTGCGTCCCGGTAAACGGGGGCTTGTCTATAGGCGAAGAAAGCAGCGGAGATTGGGGGTTGCAGACTTATTGGAAGGTGGGCGTCCCACGGGACCTGACAGGAATGAGGCAAATGCCATGCTGCCTATGGAGAAAGGAATGGGGGGTATGCCACACTGCCTATGGAGAATGGAATGGGGGGAATGCCATGCTGCCTATGGAGAATGGGGATGGGGGGATGCCACACTGCCTATGGGAATGGGAGGGGGAATGCCACACTGCCTATGGGAATGGGAGGAGGGGATGCCACACTGCCTATGGGAATGGGAGGGGGAATGCCACACTGCCTATGGAGAATGGAATGAGGCGAATGCCATGCTGCCTATGGAGAAAGGAATGGGGGGATGCCACACTGACTATGGGAATGGGAGGGGGAAAGCCACATTGTTTATGGGGAATGGGAGGGGGGGATACCACACTAACTATGGGAATGGGAGGGGGGAATTCCACACTGCCTATGAGAATGGGAGGGGGAATGACACACTGTCTATGGGGAATGGGATGGGGGATGCCACACTGTTTATGGGGAATGGGAGGGGGGATACCACACTAACTATGGGAATGGGAGGGGGGAATTCCACACTGCCTATGGGGAATGGGAGGGGGGAATGCCACACTGACTATGGGAATGGGAGGGGGAATGCCCCACTGCCTATGGGAATGGGAGGGGGAATGACACACTGTCTATGGGGAATTGGAGGGGGGGATGCCACACTGCCTATGGGAATGGGAGGGAGGGATTGCCACAATGCCTATATGGGGAATGGGATGGGGGATGCCACACTGTTTATGGGGAATGGGAGGGGGATGCCACACTAACTATGGGAATGGGAGGGGGGGAATGACACACTTCCTATGGGGGGGGGGGAGGGAGGGAATTCCACACTGCCTATGAGAATGGGAGGAGGGATGCCACACTGCCTATGGGAATGGGAGTGTCAGAAACCGCTTACCTGGGCCCCGTTCCAGCGCCGTCTCCGGGCGGCCGGCCGCAGCAGCTCCTGCTCGGCAGCCACGCCGGGCGGCGGCGGCGGCTCGTGCGGCGTCGAGCACGGCCGCCCTCCTTCCTCGCCCCCGCGTCTCCTCCTCTGCGCGTGCAAGCACGTCCTGCATATGCCCTCCGGCGGCGCTGCTGTCAGCGGAGGAGGAGGAATCAGTAGAGCCTACGGGCTCAGCTAGGGGGGAACTCCCCCCTCACAGTTAAGGGCCAATGAGCCCTAGGTTATATTAGGGCTTGCCCCTTTGGTTGTGCGGGCCAATCAGTCCCACAGGAGTCTCTTGGGCTATACGCCCTCTCCTTGTGTCAGCCAATGAGCTGTAAGTTCCCAGTTGCACCAATCACGCTCTCTCCCAATCATGTCTTGTCCCTATAAAGCCTTTTACCCGTCATTCACTCCTGTGCCTGTGATAGCGCCTTATACCTAGCTTTGTCTTCCATTATTGCTATGATTGATCTTCGTTGCCGACCCCTGCCTGAACCGACCATTCTTTGTCTGATCTCCATTGCCGACCCCTGCCTGAATCAACCAATCTCTATCTAATCTCCGTTGCCGACCCCTGCCTGAATCGACCAATCTCTATGTGACTTCCGTTGCCGACCCCTGCTTGAAACCGACCATTCTCCGTCTGATCCCTGTTCCCTGAAACAAGGAATTTGGGGGAAAGGATCAGCATTGTAGACACATACATTTTGCATAACTCTAGGCCAGGGCTGACATTTAGGTTTTGTTACTACAATAAATTTCGAAGGTATTTATTTGTTATGTGACTTTTTAGAATATCGTTGTCCATTAGTTTTTTTAAAAGCAACGGAGACCAGTGATAATTTGTTCAAAAAGTGCAGCTTTCTAAGGAATGTGCAGGTTTTCTTCAGTGGCAGCTATTACCCTAGAGGAATCCTGTTGCCTCCTGATCCCACTTTCGATGATGCCAAGCGGCTGCATCAGTCCACTTAAAGAATGGGGAAGCCTTGTTTCTCGGCAACATGTTTCCAGAAGTGGCTAATTTTAAGGTATGTACAGGGATCAGTGAGAAGGGTTCCCAGAGGTGAGGATGGACTTCGAAGGAGGAACCAATTTGGCAGAAGAGCAGCAAAGTAGACAGATCAATGTCCCATAACTCTATTCCATTTTGTCCAATAGGTTGCTGCCTTTTTTAGGTGCATGCATTCTGAATGTTATTGACCTTGAAGGGCTAAATGAGAAATAGCTAAATGAAGGTTTATTAACATTAAAGTGGAACAAAACCCACCAGCGGCCAGCCTGGAATCTAAAAGGTTCCAGAGCTGGCTGCCGGATTTTCTTTGGGGCATCCTAAATTGAGATGCCCCGCTGTGTGAAACCCGCCAGGAAGCCCTAAAAAAACTCACCTCGCCACACCACGACACAGCATACCTTAAAGCAGAACAAAACCCAGGAATTTGACTTTCCCGGGTTTTGTTCCCTGCCCCCGGGATGCCCCACTGTGTGAAACCCCACAGGAAGCTCTAAAAAACTCACATTGGCGCGTTCCAATGGCGTGTGCGTGGGCTTTCGTCCAATAAGATCCTTCTGCTATGACAACTCCATTTGGCAGGAGGCTCCTTGTTGTTTACAATGGGGAGCATGTGCAGCCGCATCCCCTGCATTGTGCATTCCCCAGCCATTCAGATATGCACGGGATGTGGTAGCGCATGTTCCCTATTGATTAGAATGAGAGCCGTCTGCCGATTACATTGTCCTAGCAGGGGGCTCTCATTGGAACAGAGTCCATGCATGCATCAATGGAGAGTGGCGAGGTGAGTTTTTCAGAGCTTTCTGTGGGGTTTCACACAGTCGGGCACCTTACTTCAGGATGCCCCTGGGGCAGGGAACCAAACCTGGCTTTTGTTCCGCTTTATGGAATGCTGTGTCAGAGATGTTACAGGCTTTTCATTGTCTAGTGATTTTTTCCTGGGCTTTTTTTCGTACAATTCCCAGAAAATGTGTTGTGTGTGAGTGGAGGAGAGTAGGTAAAATATTGTTTCTCCAGACTTAGCGTCTGTTTACCAAGTGGGTTTATCTGCCTGGCGCTGCACATTCCTAATGATTCCAAGTAATTCATGAATTAAGGAGAAGTTCATCTCTTATAAAATCTAAAATATCCGTCATGGAGAGATTACAGAAATTCCATTTGATGGAATGAATTCTAAGCTACATCAGATAAAATGTAACATGTCTCCCACACATGCCCCCTGTTTTAAAAACTGGTACGTTTTTGAGCTCCGGACCAAGAGGATGCAACGTCAGGGGAGAAAGGTAAGTATCCTGTTTACAGACCCTTTGAATAACTAATGACGTGACTCTTTGGGCTGTTATTTTTCTTATAGTTTTCTGAATTTGTTTCAGGCTCTCGAATTTTAGATAGTATCAACCTGGAAGAGCCAAATGAGAAATTATCAAATGGAGGTTAGTTTACTAATTTTACTAATACATTAAAGCGGATCAAAACCCAGCAATGGCACCCATAAAAACTCACCACTCCCTGCTCCAACGCTGCATCTCGACCAATGAGAGCCGCTTGTTCTGACTACGTCATTTGGCAGGCGTCTCTCATTGTTTACAATAGAGAGCGCACACTGCTGTAACCCCGCGTCCCCAGCATCCTGTGCGCGCTCTTGCCCCAGCCATTCAGATGATAAGGGGTGAGATTTAGGTTCTGTTACTAATTATCATGACTCGTTGTCTTTTTTTAGGTGGACGAGTTCTAAGCGTTATCGGCCTTGAAGAGCCAAATGATGAAAATCCAAATGAAGGTTTATTAACACTTACTCTACGAATAGGAAATAGGAGAACTATTCAGATTCTGGAAAGAAAACTTGCTTCTTTTTTTAGGAGAGAAAACTGCCATTCAATTTCATTGTCTACCTTGGGGGTGATTCAACACCTGGTGAAAATTTACATCCCATTGTTGAATCAGCCCCAAGGTAGACAATAAAATTGAATTGCAGTGAAGGGCCACGGGCTTTTTGCCCCAAACTGGGCCTGGGGAGGCAGCTAATGGAGTGGGTGGTTAACGGCAAGGCACCCGTTTGTCACAGGTGACTTGCCAGCCCCTCGCGCCTTGTGACTGGTATACATAGTTACATAGTTAATACGGTTGAAAAAAGACATATGTCCATAGGGTTCAACCAATGGTGTTGGGGTAGGGAACGCGAATGTTAAAAGTACATGTTAAATGTAAAAAACACTTTTATTATTTTTATTTCCTCCCCCCCTATACTTACCTCTAAACACCCACTGGTTTCAGCAGAAATCTAAAGGGTGTCCCGTGCCGTCCTCCGCTTGCTGTCACTGATCGGTGGTCTCTTTGGCTCTCAGTGACAGCTCGCTCCCCATCACAGGAAGGGCCAGTTTATACAGGGAGGGTGCGGTGACATCACAGCTTACTCCCAGTAGAGGTTTCAGGAGGCCGCATTGATGCTGCAGAGACATGGGACAGACCAGAAAGCAGCGGTGGGACACACGTTGAGAGGTAAGGTGAGTCCGGATTTCAGGAAAAGTTCAGCCGGCACAAACCCAAAATTATACGCGTTTGTGAACTTTGGAAGTTCTAGTAAAGTGGTTCATCCCCGCTCATCCCTAATCAGAAATTTCTGGGCCAGCTTCTGTGGAGGTCCTCAGTGGAGCTGGGAACAGTGAAGCTGGGGGAGTAGATAAGTGAAGCTGGGAGGGTGTGTAGAAGCCCTGGAGGTTTATGATATAAGTAATTTACAAATATATATATAACAGTGAGATGTCTAAAAGCAATAGGCACCAGTAAGAAGGGTTTCTAGAAGGCGAGGAATGAATTTTAGAGAGCAACAAGGAATCTGGGGAAAGGATCAGCAAAGTAGACACATAACTGTATTTTTGCCATATAAGACGCACCTGCCCATAGGACGCACCTAGGATTAGGAGGAGGAAAAATACAATTCTGTGAAATACTCACCTGTAGAATTGATAATATACGCATACAGTACGTCCTGCTCCATATATAATACTTACACATGGGTAATCCTCCGCCAGATGGCGCTGTTCACTGCAGACATGCAAAAACAGGCTCCTCCTGGCCCTTCATATACCCAGGGACCTCCCACAAATCCCCAGCATTGAAAAGCAGTGAGAAAAGAAGCCGGGAGAAACCAACCACCAAAACTGGTAATAATAACAATAACAATCACCATACAGGGGATCCAGAACAAGGTGAAACCAGGGTGGGGTGGAGCAGGACGTACTGTATGCGTATAATATCAATTCTAGAGGTGAGTATTTCACAGAATTGTATTATTCTAAGCATACAGTACGTCCTGCTCCATATATAATACTTAAACGTGGGACATCCAATAGCAGTGTCCATAAAGTAGGGTGGGATCCCCAACAACAAGGCAACGGCACGTAGCTCAGACTACAACCGCCTGCAAAACCTTATGGCCAAAAGCAGCAAAAGGCCCGAACATCAACCTTGTAAAACTTTGAAAAGGTGTGAACAAAAGACCAAGTAGCGGCCTTGCAAACTTGTTCAACAGAGGCTTGTTGCTGAAAAGCCCAAGAGGCACCAATAGCACGAGTGGAATGAGCCGTAAGACGGAAAGGGGGAGTCCACCCCTTAGAAGAATAGGCCTGAATCACAGCCTGACGAATCCATTTACTGATGGTAGACTTGGCGGGAGCCAAACCTTTCCTAGGCCCTGAAGGTACAAAAAAGAGAGCATCAGTTTTCCTGAAGGCCTTAGTGACAACCAGGTAATACTTCAAGCACCTGACTACGTCCAAGGAATGCAGAACCCGCTCCTTGCCGTTGCTAGGATTGGGACACAGAGAAGGAAGAACAATATCCTGGTTCAGATAAAACGCCGAAACAACTTTAGGCAGAAATTCCGGTTTGAAGCGGAACACCGCCTTGTCCTGGTGTCGCTCATAGTATGGAGGTTGAATAGATAGAGCGGCCAGCTCAGACACACGCCTAACCGAAGTAATAGCCACCAAGAAGACAACCTTGAGAGTGAGAACAGCCAGAGCAGCATCTTGAATAGGCTCAAAGGGAGCACCCTGCAAGGCAGACAAAACCAAGTTCAAATCATAGACAGGGACCATAGGTTTTCGAGGGGGATGCACGTGAGTGACCCCCTGAAAGAAGGTCTTAATCAGGTAATGTTGAGCAAAGGTCTTCTGAAAGAAGACAGATAGAGCAGAAACCTGACCCTTCAGAGTACTAAGTTTGAGACCTAAGTCCAGACCATGCTGTAAAAACTCCAGAACCCTAGGGACGGAGAATTCCCGACAGGGAAGAGACCTGGACTCACACCAGTCAATGTAGGAACGCCATACTCTATAATAGATAGCAGAAGAAGTCTTCTTCCTGGCCTGCACCATAGTAGCCACCACAGAGGCAGACAAACCCTTCTCCATCAAGATGGAGGTTTCAGCAGCCAGGCCGTCAAAGCCAGAGTTTGTAAATTGGGATGGCGTAAGGACCCTTGAGTTAGCAGATCTGGTACCCTTGGCAGATCGTACTGATCTACCACCATTTGAACCACGTCTGCGAACCACCCTCTTCTTGGCCACAAGGGGGCCGCTAGAATCACAGGTACCCCTTCCAGAGGAATCTTGCGCAGAACCCTGCCCAGAAAGGGGAACGGTGGAAACACATACAGGAGTCGAAACTCCCTCCAAGACATGGACAGGGCATCCATGGCCATGGCCAGGGGATCCTGAGACAGGGAGACGAAGGCCGGGAGCTTGAGATTGTGACGGAAAGCAAACAGATCCACATCCGGTAGTTCCCAACGGTGACACAGGGACTGGAATACCCTGTTGCAGAGGGACCACTCCCCCTGATGGGACATCCCCCTGCTCAGGGCGTCCGCCAGCAGGTTCTCCGCCCCTGGAATGTAAACAGCCGAAATGCATTGAACATTGGCCTCCGCCCATGTCAGAATCTGAGACACCTCTTGGAGAGCACCCTTGCTCCGGGTCCCTCCCTGATGATTGATGTAGGCAACCGCCGTTCTGTTGTCTGAGCGTACCTGGACCGACAGACCCCTCAGGTGTTGGGTCAATCGCTCCAGTACCAACCTGACTGCCCGTAATTCCAGAATGTTGATGGGTAAATGGGTCTCCTGAGGACCCCACGTCCCCGGAAGCGCAGGGACTTCCAGAATCCCCCCCAACCTGACAGACTGGCATCCGTTGTGACCGCCTCCCAGGAGGGGGTCAGAAAAGACCCGCCCCCTATCAAGTTCCTGTGGTCCAGTCACCACGCAAGGGACTGTCTGACCGAGGGGGGAAGCACACAGACCCCGTCCAAGGACGCTGGGTTCTTGTCCCACACTGACAGAAGGTGAAGCTGCAGAGGTCTCAAATGGAACTGGGCAAAGGGCACCACCTCGAAGCTCGCCACCATCAGGCCCACCAACTGCATTCCCTGCCGGATGGAGAACTGTGGGCTCGAAAGCAGGAACCTCGCCTGCGCTGTCAGAGCTTCCACCTTCTGTTGAGGAAGGAATATCCTTGACTGAACCGTATCCAGAATCATTCCCAGGAACGGAGTCACCGAGGAGGGGGACAGGGATGACTTGGGGTAATTGATCACCCAGCCGAAGGACTCCAGGGTGGGCACCACCAACCGCGTGTCCAATTCTGCCTGCCGCAGAGACCGAGAGGTGATGAGAATATCGTCCAGGTAGGGCAGCACGCGTATGCCCCTCAGCCTTATTAGGGACATCACCCCTGCCAGCACCTTGGTGAACACCCTGGGAGCCGACATTAGGCCGAATGGCAGGGCCACAAATTGGTAATGCTGATCTTTTAGTGCAAATCTGAGAAACCTTTGGTGTCCTGGAAACACCGGAACGTGAAGGTAAGCATCCTTGATGTCTACTGACGTCATGAAGTCCCCTGGGCGCAGTGAGCCAATGGCCGAGCGCAGAGTTTCCATGCAAAAGTGCCTGTTCTTGACAAATTTGTTGAGGATTTTTAAATCCAGAATGGGCCTGACTGACCCATCTTTTTTGGGCACTGTGAAAAGGTTGGAGTAGAACCCCGTGCCCCTGTCTCCAAGGGGGACCTTGCAAATGACCCCTAGATCCATGAGACCCTGTACGGCCAGCAACAAGACCTGAGCTGAGGCAGGGTCTTGAGGGATTCGAGACCCAATGAATCTGGTGGGGGGCCGTACAGCAAATTCTATCTTGTAGCCGGAGGACACTACCTCCTAAATCCACCGGTCTGAGACGTGGCGCCGCCAGACGTGCTCGAAGTGCTGTAGACGTCCCCCCACCCTGACGGGTGAGGGCGCCCCCTCATGCCTGAGGGGCCTTGGGAGGGGCTTTGGGCTTGGGCCCCCAGGAGGAACCGGGGCGGCGTCCACTGTTCCTGTGCCAGGAATCTGCGCGGGCCCCAGCGAAGGACGCCCCTCTACCCTGTTTGGCCCCACGGTAGGGGGTTGATAGAGAGCCTTGCCCACGAAAGGGCCGAGTCTGCCTCCTGCGCTGGGGTAACTTGCCTCCCTTGGTAAAGAGGTCTAATCGATCCCCAAACAAGCGCAGTCCCTTAAATGGAAGCCCCGTGAGGGCTTTCTTGGCGGCATTGTCTGCGGCCCACTGGCGCAACCAGACCGTGCGGCGTATAGCAACCACCAGGGCAGATGACCTGGCACACATCTTAATAGCATCGTCCGATGTGGTTAGGATAAAGTTCACAAATGCATCACAGCTGGACAGAGCATTGACAGTATCAGGAGGCAACTCATCTGTGCCATCGAGAGCACTCCTAACCACGGCCCTGAGCGCTACTGCCGTAATGGCTAAGGCGCAAACCGGGCGCAGAGTCGCTCCCCCAAATGCAAAGGCATGACACGCCAGTTGGTCAACACGCCAGTCATTAGAGTCCCGTAGCGTAGTAGTGTCGGGAGAGTGCATAATAGAGGTGTTGGACAACCCTTGAATAGGAGCATCGACCTCAGGTGGCGATGACCAGCACTTAACCAAGTCAGCAGGAAAGGGATATTTCCTATCCATGCTCTTAGGGACCCCATGAAGTCTGCTGGGATGTTCCCATTCTTTAAGCACGAGGCTATTGAAATGGGTCTGCTCGGGAAATTCCAAGCGAGCTTTAGCGGTATGAAAAAGATCACCCCTTTGCCTGGGAGCCGCAGCAGGGGGAGAGAGGGACACAGCCGGGCTTGTCCCGAAGGAACCCCGTTCACAATATCCTGAGATGCCTCCATATGGTGATTTAATCGGCACAATATGCCAGTAGGGATTGACGCTGTAAGCTACCCTGGATGCCCCAATAACCCACGGGGAAGTGGAAGTAATTTTTATGGTCACGACCGGGAGCTACACTGGGCCGGGAGAAGCCACCAAAATCGGCGGTCTGAAAAACATAAGGGGGAACAAGGATGTCAGAGCCCACTTACAGACAGAGAGGAGAGGACGATCTCGGAGGGCGGGTCTGAGCCGGCCGCGATGCGTAGCACGCCAAGCCGGAACCACGCACCTCCCCAGCGAGCGCGAAGCTCGGAAGGCGTCTAGCCAATCAGTGACAGTAAAGTCATAATGCCTGATGCAAATGGTGCTCGGAGCCTACACAGGCGCGGCTGAGGTCTGTACTCGGGCTCTCTTGTGGCGCCCCGTCGGGGAATGAACCCCGGTCTGCCGTGACAGGCGGGGATACTGTATTGGACAGGCGCTATAACCAACAAGCCAGCGCAACCTAGGAAGAGCCACTAAGGCTAAGAAGGAGAAGAAAAAGAAGAAAAAAGACGCCGAGACGTCCGCAAGGCCGCCGCCGTACATGCGGTGCGAGCAGAAACAGAAAATAAAGGCGCTGCGGTTAACAGTAAGGTAAGAGCGCGGCTCTGATCCCTGTTCCCAGTAAAGCACAGCCAAGCCATAAGCGTGTAAGGATACACTGAGGCTGCCATACATACAACCCCTCCCCCCCCTTTCTTTTCCCCCTGGCTAAGGGGGGAACGAGGGAGGAAGGCGATCCGTTACATAGGGTCCACCGCTACATGGGGCGTGGGGCAATGTGCGCGAGGGGCATGCTCTGAAGGCTCACCATCAGCCTTGACCGCCTACCCTATGGTGGGGGATTGCGGTGGAGCGTGGCTTCGTAAGCACACATGGTGCTGCCTACCTTCACCCGACCAGCGCAGCCCAGGCTGGGAGGCACATCACACAGAGGAAGGGTAGAAATAGTCCCACAGGGCTGCAGGCTGTAATAGCCCCGCTCGAGAGAGTTGATACTTCATATCTTCGCAGTCAGCACTGCAGATAAATCTGGGGATTTGTGGGAGGTCCCTGGGTATATGAAGGGCCGGGAGGAGCCTGTTTTTTGCATGTCTGCAGTGCACAGCGCCCTCTGGCGGAGGATTACCCACGTGTAAGTATTATAGATGGAGCAGGACATACTGTATTCTTAGTGTGGCATTCCTCCCCATAGGCAGTGTGGCATTCCCCCCTCCCATTCCCATATAGGCAGTGTGACATTCCCTCCCTCTCATTCCCCATATAGGCAGTGTGGCATTCCCCCCTCCCATTCCCATGGGCAGAGTGGCCTTCCCGTCCCCCCCATTCCCCATATAGGCAGTGTGAAATTCCCTCCCTCCCATTCCCACAGGCAGTGTGTCATTCCCCCCATTCCCATAGGCAGTGTGGCATTCCCTCCCTCCATTCCCATGGGCAGTGTGGCATCCCTCCTCCCATTCCCCATAAGCAGTGTGGCATTCCCCCCTCCCATTCCCATAGTTAGTGTGGCATCCCCCCTCCCATTCCCCATAAACAGTGTGGCTTTCCCCCTCCCATTCCCCATATAGGCAGTGTGGCATTCCCCCTCCCATTCCCCATAAACAGTGTGGCTTTCCCCCTCCCATTCCCCATATAGGCAGTGTGGCTTTCCCCCTCCCATTCCCCATATAGGCAGTGTGGCATTCCCTCCCTCCCATTCCCCATAAACAGTGTGGCATTCCCCCCATTCCCATAGGCAGTGTGGCATCCCCCCTCCCATTCCCCATAAACAGTGTGGCATTCCCCCCATTCCCATAGGCAGTGTGGCATCCCCCCCTCCCATTCCCCATAGACAGTGTGTCATTCCCCCTCCCATTCCCATAGTCAGTGTGTCATTCCCCCTCCCATTCCCATAGTCAGTGTGGCATTCCCCCCTCCCATTCCCATAGTCAGTGTGGCATTCCCCCCTCCCATTCCCATAGTCAGTGTGGCATTCCCCCCTCCCATTCCCATAGTCAGTGTCGCATTCCCCATCCCATTCCCATAGGCAGTGTGGCATCCCCCCTCCCATTCCCATAGGCAGTGTGGCATCCCCCCTCCCATTTCCATAGGCAGTGTGGCATCCCCCCCATTCCTTTCTCCATAGGCAGCATGTCATTCGCCTCATTCCATTCTCCATAGGCAGTGTGGAATTGCCCCTCCCATTCCCATAGGCAGTGTGGAATTCCCCCCTCCCATTCCCATAGGCAGTGTGGCATCCCCCCATTCCTTTCTCCATAGGCAGCATGGCATTCGCCCCATTCCATTCTTCATAGGCAGTTTGGCATACCCCCCCATCCTATTTCCCATATAGGCAGTGTGGTGCTCTCCCCTGCAGACGCTTAAGAGAAGAAAGAAAAGCTATACTTAAATGAGCCTTGCACCCCCACCATGGCCACCGGGAGGCCAGCCGATGGAGAAGCAGCAGATGGGCGGGCAGGGAAAATTAACCCTGTCCACTGTCCCCGCTCTGGCTGCCGCTACTTCTCAGACTGACACGCGCCATCCCCAAGTCTGTGCAGCGGGTGGATGTTGCCTGTGTCCGCGTCCATTGAGGACAATGATATATAGGGTATGCGGCACCGCATGCACCCCATTGATTAGAATGAGAGCCATTTGACTAATTAATCATAGCATACCGGTCTCATTGGACCAACCCGGGGGGCAAGGACCAAGACCAGGGAAAGTCAAATTCCCAGGTTTTGTTCCGCGTTATGGAATGCTGTGTCAGAGATGTCTGGTGATTTTTTCCTGGGCATTTTTTTAGTACAATTCACAGTTGTCTTTGTATAATATTGTGTGTTGTGTGTGAGGAGGAGAGTAGGTAAAATATTGTTTCTCCAGACTTAGCGTCTGTTTACCAAGTGGGTTTATCTGCCTGGCGCTGCACATTCCTAATGATTCCAAGTAATTCATGAATTAAGGGGAAGTTCATATCTTATAAAATCTAAAATATCCGTCATGGAGAGATTAAAGAAATTCCATTTGATGGATTGAATTCTAAGCTACATCAGCTAAAATGTAACATGCCTCCCACACATGCCGCCTGTTTTAAAAACTGGTAAGTTTTTGAGCTCCAGACCAAGAGGATGCAACGGCAGGGGAGAAGGGTGAGTATCCTGTTTACAGACCCTTTGAATGACTAATGACGTGACTCTTTGGGCTGTTATTTTTCTTATAGTTTTCTGAATTTGTTTCAGGCTCTCGAATTTTAGACAGTATCAACCTGGAAGAGCCAAATGAGAAATTATCAAATGGAGGTTAGTTTACTAATTTTACTAATACATGAAAGCGGATCAAAACCTAGCAGTGGCCGGCCGCTGGCTTGAAAGACCCCCTATGGCACCCATAAAAACTCACCACTCCCTGCTCCAACGCTGCATCTCGACCAATGAGAGCCGCTTGTTCTGACTACGTCATTTGGCAGGTGTCTCTCATTGTTTACAACAGAGAGTGCACACTGCTGTAACCCCGCGTCCCCAGCATCCTGCGCACGCTCTTGCCCCAGCCATTCAGATGATAAGGGGTGAGATTTAGGTTCTGTGGCATCCCCCCTCCCATTCCCATAGGCAGTGTGGCATCCCCCCTCCCATTTCCATAGGCAGTGTGGCATCCCCCCCATTCCTTTCTCCATAGGCAGCATGTCATTCGCCTCATTCCATTCTCCATAGGCAGTGTGGAATCCCCCCTCCCATTCCCATAGGCAGTGTGGAATTCCCCCCTCCCATTCCCATAGGCAGTGTGGCATTCCCCCTCCCATTCCCATAGGCAGTGTGGCATCCCCCCATTCCTTTCTCCATAGGCAGCATGGCATTCGCCCCATTCCATTCTTCATAGGCAGTTTGGCATACCCCCCCATCCTATTTCCCATATAGGCAGTGTGGTGCCCTCCCCTGCAGACGCTTAAGAGAAGAAAGAAAAGCTATACTTAAATGAGCCTTGCACCCCCACCATGGCCACCGGGAGGCCAGCCGATGGAGAAGCAGCGGATGGGCGGGCAGGGAAAATTAACCCTGTCCGCTGTCCCCGCTCTGGCTGCTGCTACTTCTCAGGCTGGCACACGCCATCCCCAAGTCTGTGCAGCGGGTGGATGTTGCCTGTGTCCGCGTCCATTGAGGACAATGATATATAGGGTATGCGGCACCGCATGCACCCCATTGATTAGAATGAGAGCCATTTGACGAATTAGTCATAGCATAGGACCAAGACCAGGGAAAGTCAAATTCCCAGGTTTTGTTCCGCTTTATGGAATGCTGTGTCAGAGATGTAACAGGCTTTTCATTGTCTGGTGATTTTTTCCTGGGCATTTTTTTAGTACAATTCACAGTTGTCTTTGTATAATATTGTGTGTTGTGTGTGAGGAGGAGAGTAGGTAAAATATTGTTTCTCCAGACTTAGCGTCTGTTTACCAAGTGGGTTTATCTGCCTGGCGCTGCACATTCCTAATGATTCCAAGTAATTCATGAATTAAGGGGAAGTTCATCTCTTATAAAATCTAAAATATCCGTCATGGAGAGATTAAAGAAATTCCATTTGATGGATTGAATTCTAAGCTACATCAGCTAAAATGTAACATGCCTCCCACACATGCCGGCAGTTTTAAAAACTGGTAAGTTTTTGAGCTCCGGACCAAGAGGATGCAACGGCAGGGGAGAAGGGTGAGTATCCTGTTTACAGACCCTTTGAATAACTAATGACGTGACTCTTTGGGCTGTTATTTTTCTTATAGTTTTCTGAATTTGTTTCAGGCTCTCGAATTTTAGACAGTATCAACCTGGAAGAGCCAAATGAGAAATTATCAAATGGAGGTTAGTTTACTAATTTTACTAATACATGAAAGCGGATCAAAACCTAGCAGTGGCCGGCCGCTGGCTTTAAAGACCCCCTATGGCACCCATAAAAACTCACCACTCCCTGCTCCAACGCTGCATCTCGACCAATGAGAGCCGCTTGTTCTGACTATGTCATTTGGCAGGTGTCTCTCATTGTTTACAACAGAGAGCGCACACTGCTGTAACCCCGCGTCCCCAACATCTTGCGCACGCTCTTGCCCCAGCCATTCAGATGATAAGGGGTGAGATTTAGGTTCTGTTACTAATTATCGTTCTAAACGTTATCGATAGGGAAGAGCGAATCGATCCGGACGAACCCGGATTTGATCCGAATTTCATGAAAAATTCAATTCGGATCGAATCCGAATTTCCCCGTGCTTCGATCGCTCGAAGTTTTTCTTTAACATCCATTCATTTACATTACAGGCATTCTAAGATGGCGGACGGGACATGTCCAGACATCTACCCCGCTCCAGTGCATGCTGGGGCCGTCACATGCAGCCTATCAGCAGCCAGCAAGCCCGGTGACGTCACAGCGCTATATAAGGCGGTGGACATCTTGCTTTTGTTCATTTCTCTATTGCATTCGTGAGAGACAGGACACTGCTGTATTCAGGGAGAGACAGTTAGAGAGCCAGGGACAGCCAGTAGACAGGCAGGAGACAGGCAGGAAGTCAGCGAGAAGCAGGGAAAGTTAGGAAAAATCGGAGGCAGTGACAGGGAGATTTTTTTTTTTTCATCCAGCCTGAGTGTTACTGGCTGGCTGACTGGCTTTGTTAGCTGTTTCAGGCTGCTTATACACTTTTGATGTGCATATATACTGAACTGATCTCAAGTCTGCTGTGGGAACATTACCATTTTGTAAGATTTCATTAGCCTCTGTATTTTTTCTAAGCTGCACACTTATTTAAAGTAATTTGGCCTGTTGCAGCCTGCTTAGACACTTTTGCTGTGCATATATACTGATCTCAAGTCTGCTGTGGGGGCATCCCATTCTGTAACATCCCATTAGCCTCTGTATTTCCTCTAAGCTGCACACTTATTTAAAGTAATTTGGCCTGTTGCAGCCTGCTTAGACACTTTTGCTGTGCATATATACTGATCTCAAGTCTGCTGTGGGGGCATCCCATTCTGTAACATCCCATTAGCCTCTGTATTTCCTCTAAGCTGCACACTTATTTAAAGTAATTTGGCCTGTTGGAGCCTGCTTAGACACTTTTACTGTGCATATATACTGATCTCAGGTCTGCTGTGGGGGCATCCCATTCTGTAACATACCATACACCTCTTGATCTTCACTAAGCTGCACACTTATTTAAAGTAATTTGGCCTGTTGGAGCCTGCTTATCCACTGTTGCTGTGCATATATACTGTTCTAAATCCTGCTTGGGGGTATCCCACTCTATAACATACCATACCCCTCTTGATCTTCAATAAGCTGCACACGTATTTAAAGTAATTTGGCCTGTTGGAGCCTGCTTAGACACTTTTACTGTGCATATATACTGATCTCAGGTCTGCTGTGGGGGCATCCCATTCTGTAACATCCCATTAGCCTCTGTATTTCCTCTAAGCTGCACACTTATTTAAAGTAATTTGGCCTGTTGCAGCCTGCTTAGACACCTTTTCTGTGCATATATACTGTTCTTAAGCCTGCTTGGGGGTATCCCATTCTGTAACATACCATACCCCTCTTGATCTTCACTAAGCTGCACACTTATTTAAAGTAATTTGGCCTGTTGGAGCCTGCTTATCCACTGTTGCTGTGCAAATATACTGTTCTAAAGCCTGCTTGGGGGTATCCCATTCTGTAACATACCATACCCCTCTTGATCTTCACTAAGCTGCACACTTATTTAAAGTAATTTGGCCTGTTGCAGCCTGCTTAGACACTTTTTCTGTGCATATATACTGTTCTAAAGCCTGCTTGGGTGTATCCCATTCTGTAACATACCATACCCCTCTTGATCTTCACTAAGCTGCACACTTATTTAAAGTAATTTGGCCTGTTGGAGCCTGCTTATCCACTGTTGCTGTGCATATATACTGTTCTAAAGCCTGCTTGGGGGTATCCCATTCTGTAACATACCATACCCCTCTTGATCTTCACTAAGCTGCACATTTATTTAAAGTAATTTGGCCTGTTGCAGCCTGCTTAGACACTTTTTCTGTGCATATATACTGTTCTAAAGCCTGCTTGGGTGTATCCCATTCTGTAACATATCATACCCCTCTTGATCTTCACTAAGCTGCACACTTATTTAAAGTAATTTGGCCTGTTGGAGCCTGCTTATCCACTGTTACTGTGCATATATACTGTACTAAAGCCTGCTTGGGGGTATCCCATTCTGTAACATACCATACCCCTCTTGATCTTCACTAAGCTGACCACTTATTTAAAGTAATTTGGCCTGTTGGAGCCTGCTTATCCACTGTTGCTCTGCATATATACTGTTCTAAAGCCTGCTTGGGGGTATCCCATTCTGTAACATACCATACCTCTCTTGATCTTCACTAAGCTGCACACTTATTTAAAGTAATTTGGCCTGTTGGAGCCTGCTTATCCACTGTTGCTGTGAATATATATACTGTTCTAAAGCCTGCTTGGGGGTATCCCATTCTGTAACATACCATACCCCTCTTGATCTTCACTAAGCTGCACACTTATTTAAAGTAATTTGGCCTGTTGGAGCCTGCTTAGACACTTTTTCTGTGCATATATACTGTTCTAAAGCCTGCTTGGGGGGTATCCCATTCTGTAACATACCATACCCCTCTTGATCTTCACTAAGCTGCACACTTATTTAAAGTAATTTGGCCTGTTGGAGCCTGCTTATCCACTGTTGCTGTGCATATATACTGTTCTAAAGCCTGCTTGGGGGTATCCCACTCTGTAACATACCATACCCCTCTTGATCTTCACTAAGCTGCACACTTATTTAAAGTAATTTGGCCTGTTGGAGCCTGCTTAGAAACTTTTACTGTGCATATATACTGATCTCAGGTCTGCTGTGGGGGCATCCAATTCTGTAACATACCATACTCCTCTTGATCTTCACTAAGCTGCACACTTATTTAAAGTAATTTGGCCTGTTGGAGCCTGCTTATCCACTGTTGCTGTGCATATATACTGTTCTAAAGCCTGCTTGGGGGTATCCCATTCTGTAACATACCATACCCCTCTTGATCTTCACTAAGCTGCACACTTATTTAAAGTAATCTGGCCTGTTGGAGCCTGCTTAGACACTTTTTCTGTGCATATATACTGTTCTAAAGCCTGCTTGGGGGTATCCCACTCTATAACATACCATACCCCTCTTGATCTTCACTAAGCTGCACACTTATTTAAAGTAATTTGGCCTGTTGGAGCCTGCTTATCCACTGTTGCTGTGCATATATACTGTTCTAAAGCCTGCTTGGGGGTATCCCATTCTGTAACATACCATACCCCTCTTGATCTTCACTAAGCTGCACACTTATTTAAAGTAATTTGGCCTGTTGCAGCCTGCTTAGACACTTTTTCTGTGCATATATACTGTTCTAAAGCCTGCTTGGGGGTATCCCATTCTGTAACATACCATACCCCTCTTGATCTTCACTAAGCTGCACACTTATTTAAAGTAATTTGGCCTGTTGGAGCCTGCTTAGACACTTTTTCTGTGCATATATACTGTTCTGAAGCCTGCTTGGGGGTATCCCATTCTGTAACATACCATACCCCTCTTGATCTTCACTAAGCTGCACACTTATTTAAAGTAATTTGGCCTGTTGGAGCCTGCTTATCCACTGTTGCTGTGCATATATACTGTTCTAAAGCCTGCTTGGGGGTATCCCATTCTGTAACATACCATACCCCTCTTGATTTTCACTAAGCTGCACACTTATTTAAAGTAATTTGGCCTGTTGGAGCCTGCTTAGACACTTTTACTGTGCATATATACTGATCTCAGGTCTGCTGTGGGGGTATCCCATTCTGTAACATCCCATTAGCCTCTGTATTTGCTCTAAGCTGCACACTTATTTAAAGAAATTTGGCCTGTTGCAGCCTGCTTAGACACTTTTACTGTGCATATATACTGATCTCAGGTCTGCTGTGGGGGTATCCCATTCTGTAACATCACATTAGCCTCTGTATTTCCTCTAAGCTGCACACTTATTTAAAGAAATTTGGCCTGTTGCAGCCTGCTTAGACACTTTTACTGTGCATATATACTGATCTCAGGTCTTCTGTGGGGGCATCCCATTCTGTAACATCCCATTAGCCTCTGTATTTCCTCTAAGCTGCACACTTATTTAAAGTAATTTGGCCTGTTGCAGCCTGCCTAGACACTTTTTCTGTGCATATATACTGATCTCAGGTCTGCTGTGGGGGCATCCCATTCTGTAACATCCCATTAGCCTCTGTATTTCCTCTAAGCTGCACACTTATTTAAAGAAATTTGGCCTGTTGCAGGCTGCTTATCCACTGTTGCTGTGCATATATACTGTTCTAAAGCCTGCTTGGGGGTATCCCATTCTGTAACATAACATAACCTACCTCTCTTATTTACACTAAGCAGCTCTCTTATTTAAACTAAGCAGGCTTCTTATTTACACTAAGCAGCTCTCTTATTTAAGCTAAGCAGCTCTCTTATTTAAACTAAGCAGGCCTCTTGGAGGCTGATTGTCCACTTTTGGGTGTGCATTATATTCGGTTTCATATACAGTGGGGTATCCCAATTTGTAAGATAACCTACCCCAACCATGTAAACTAAAGAGGCCTGTTGCAGCCTGAGTTTCTCTGCTTGCGTATGGTCTGCATTACAATCTGTCTCTTTCAATGACACTGCTGCCTGGGGTATCCCAATTTGTAATATAACCTACCACAACCATGTAAACTAAAGGTTACGTCCTTCCATAAGGAAAACTTATGCCGAACACTATTTTTGTTGGGGGCATTGACCTTTGGATTGATCGGCATGAAATTAAGGATTTTTTTTCAAAGTATGGCGCTGTAATGAAGGTCAAAATTAATTCTCATAATTGGATTAGTGTTAAAAGTTTCTTCTCAGCTTAAAATACATTACGCCACACTGGCATCCCAAGGCACATGCTATTTAACCCTATCTGTTAAGCTAAAGCATTTCTCATACTTGGATTATTGTTACTTTTTGTTCAGCTTAAAATATACCAGGCCACACGGGCATCCCAAGGCACATGCTATTTTAACGCTATCTGTTATACAACATAAGCGTTGATCAGCATCAGCTGCTTTATTAAGCTACTTCAGTTTGCACTTGTTTTTGACTGCTTTTAATAAACCAGGCCGCAGGGCACCCCAAAGCTGCACCTTGAACCCTATCTGTTATACAACATAAGCGTTGATCAGCATCAGCTGCTTTATTAAGCTACTTCAGTTTGCACTTGTTTTTGACTTCTTTCAATAAACCAGGCCGCAGGGCACCCCAAAGCTGCACCTTGCACCCTATCTGTTATACAACATAAGCGTTGATCAGCATCAGCTGCTTTATTAAGCTACTTCAGTTTGCACTTGTTTTTGACTGCTTTTAATAAACCAGGCCGCAGGGCACCCCAAAGCTGCACCTTGAACCCTATCTGTTTATACTAAATAAGCAAATACATAAAAATTACAGGCAGACAAGTGCCAGGATGTTCAAAGAGGAGTGGCAGAGGCCAAGATTCAGCAGGCAGAGGTCGCAGCAGACTAGGGGCGAGTGGCAGCAGGAGTCACGGTGAGAGACCTGATCTGCCAGTATCTGCTAGCGGTCGTGTCTCCACCAGTAACGCATCTGCCGTGGTAGATTGGTTAACGCGCTCATCAACATCATCACAAGTTACGTCTGAGACCCCCAGTCTAGGGTCGGTAGGTTCCTCTGAAACAACCCTGAGTTGGCATGCCCCGAGAGCAGTCCCTGTCCTCCCATTGCCTCTGTCCTATGCCGTTCCCTCCCCCAGCGACGTATCCTATGCTTTGGGTTCAGCTCCACTCTTTAGTGAGGAGGATGATCAGATAGAGGACAGTCAGCAGCTACTGCCCAGCCAAGAAATGGAGGTGGCTTCTTTAGCTAGGCAGACAAATAGTGATGTGGACAGTGTCGTGGGTGTTGCGAGCATTCCAGCTCCTGCGCCAGACACTGTTGACGAATCCACGAACATCAGTGAAGTACAGCCACAACTCGGTGATGATGATGATGATGATGAAGCCGATCGCACTTGGGAGCCGGGTGATGAAGGGGCTTCATCGTCATCATCAGGAGAAGAGGGGCGCAGGTTGCCCCGGAGTCAGCAGCTCAGGCAGCAAGGTGTTAGCAGTATGGTTGGCAGTCAGCATGGGGGCACAATTGTAAAGCCTGGAGCCAAACGGGGCTGGGGCCGGGGTAGAGCACCTGCTGCGCGGCAGGCTACCTTATCGGGAGGTAGTGGGGCAGGGGTTCCTGGAGTTGGCGACAATAGCAGCAAATCAGTGAGGCCTGTTGGTGGGAAAAGTAGCTACTCGGCAGTGTGGCAGTTTTTCCTGAAGCATCCGCAGGAGGGTAACATGGCCACATGCAAGATATGTAGGCAGAAGGTGAAGCGTGGCCAGGGCCCAAATGTTGGCACCACGGCCCTGCGTCAACATATGATGCGTCACCATAAAGCGACCTGGCAGAACCGAGGCTCCCAAGGGGTGGTCCAGTCTGCTTCCTCACCAAGTGGCACGCTGCTCCCAATTTCTGCCAGCCAAGCTCCAGCACCTCAGCCGAAGGCAGCTGTGCGTCATACCCATCCTCTGTCGCTCCTGCTCCTCCTCCTCCAAGTCATGCATCCCGCCAGCAATCCATCAGCGAAGCCATGTCCAAGAGACAGCAGTATGCGCCCACTCATCCTACGGCGCAGAAGCTGAATGTGCTCCTGTCCAAGTTGCTGGTGCAGGAAACTGATGGCTTGTGCCGAGCCGGGGTGGAGAGTCCCAAGCCGTCATTTCTTGGCCAAGAAGGCAGTACCAGCGCTGCACACTTTTGTTGAACAGAAGGTGGGCCAGTCCTTGAGCCTGTCGGTGTGTAGCAAGGTGCATGGCAGTGCCGACGTCTGGAGCTGTAACTACGGTCAGTACATGTCATTTACGGCCCACTGGGTGAATGTGGTCCCTTTGCAGCAGCAACTTGGACAGGTCACGCCGCTTCGGCCTCCGCGCTCCCTGCCCGTTGGGCCTGTGACACTGTGCGACTCGGCCTCCTCATCCTCCGCCATCTCCTCACCCTCCACTGTAGGCTCAAGTCTCAGTGCCCCTCCAGTCTATCATGTGTGCAGGGCACGGAGGTGTCACACAGTGCTTCACATGGTTTGTCTTGGCGAACGGAGTCACACAGGGGAGGAACTGCTTAAATTTATTCATCAGGAAATCCAAACATGGCTTACTCCAAGAAAACTTAAAATGGGAATCATGGTTACCGACAATGGGAAGAACATTTTGTCTGCGCTGCGCCAAGGAAGCCTGACCCATGCCCCCTGCATGGCTCACGTCTTCAATCTGGTTGTCACGCGGTTTCTGAATCTGGTTGTCACGCGGTTTCTGAAGTGTTCCCCCCATCTGCAAGACATCTTAACAACTTCAAGGAAACTTTGCATGCACTTCAGCCACTCATATACCGCCAAACACACCCTTCTTGAGCTACAGCGTCAGAACGGTATCCCCCAACATAGTCTGATTTGCGATGTTTCCACCCGTTGGAATTCCACCCTTCACATATTGGACCGATTATATGAACAGAGAAAAGCCATCACGGATTTCCTGATGATCCAAGTGGATAGGGGGACTCCCCTGTGTAACTTCAATGTCAACCAGTGGCAGCTCATATGTGACACCTGCCGTTTGCTCAGGCCCTTTGAGGAAGCCACTTTATTTGTCAGTCGGCAGGATTACAGGATGAACGACGTGATTCCACTGCTTCATGTACTACAGCACATGTTGGAAACCATGGCTGGTCAGGGCACTGGAGACATGGCGTTTACATCTTACGGCCACATGAACCCCGTTGGAGCTGAACTGGAGAAGGAGGAGGAAGAGGAGGAGGAGTTGCCCAGCGAAACACAGTTTAGGCTTGGCGAAATGGCTGGTTTATCTAGTCAGCGGACAGGAGAGGAGGAGCAGGAGCAGCCAGAGGAGCTAGAGGGTTTTGAGGAAGGCGAGACAGAGGACCCGGACACACACCGTGGCAGTATGCAGTGGAGATGGAGACAGGTAGTCCATCCGAGTCACTTGCGCAAATGGCAGGAAGCATGCTCACGTGCTTGCGTAGTGACCCCAGAATTGTTTCCATTTGTCGGCGGGATGACTTCTGGCTGTCCACCTTATTGGACCCTCGCTTTCGGCACAAAATGGGGGCATTTTTTAAACCCACCGAGAGGGAGGACAAACTGAACCACTACAAAGACATTCTACGTAGGCAGTTGGCCGATGCCTATCTGCGCCATGGTCCATACTCTCGCAGGTCTGACTCGAGGGGACCTCTGCGCTCACCTTCCACTGCCATGGCTGTTGGGGGGGTTGGCAGGAGCAGCAGCAGCAGCTCCATCAGCAGCAGCCTCAGTCTTCAGTCGCTAATGAGTAGCTTTCTACACCCGCATAGTGAGGCTACTCATGAGCAGCAGGAAGACCTGGAGCAGGACCTGAACCAGCAGGTCATGTCATACCTTGACATGACCATGCCAACACACCTTGAGGATCCGCTGGACTTCTGGGCAGCCAAACTTGATTTGTGGCCGCAACTAGCAGAGTTTGCCCTGGAAAAGCTGTCCTGCCCGGCAAGTAGCGTGCCATCTGAGCGGGTGTTTAGTGCGGCGGGGGCCATAGTTACGGCGAGGAGAACTCGTCTGTCAACTAAAAATGTGGAGAGACTCACCTTTGTCAAAATTATTCAGGGATGGATCAGCCAGGATTTCCACCCACCAATGCCTGATGCATGCGACTAGATTCAGCATAATGCCACGTTTTACACTTTCCAAATGGTGCAAAACATATTTATGTCTTTAGGCCAATTTTTGGGCTCCTGCTGATGCCAGCTTCAGGGTGTGCCTTCCAACCAATTTTTGGCCTCCTGCTGATGCCAACTTCAGGGTGTGCCTTTCAGCCAATGTTTGGCCTCCTGCTGCTGCTGCTTGCAACTCCAGGGTGTGATTCATCCAATTTTTGGGCTCCTGAAGCCAACTCCAGTGTCTCTTTAAAGTGATGATCGGGCTCCTGCTGCTGCTGCTTGCAACTCCAGGGTGTGATTCATCCCATTTTTGGGCTCCTGCTGCCAACTCCAGTGTCTCTCTCAGCCAATTTTTGGGCTGCTGCTGCCAACTCCAGGGTGTCTTTCAAGCAATTTTTGGGCTCCTGCTTATGCTGCTGCCAACTCCAGGGTGTGCCTTCCAGCTAATGTATGTGCTCCTGCTGCTGCCAACTTCAGGGTGCCTTCCAGCCAATTTCTAGGTTCCTGCTGCTGCCAACTCCAGGGTGTGTCAGTCAATTTTTGGGCTCCTGCTGCCAACTCCAGTGTCTCTTTAAAGTAATGTTTGGGCTCCTGCTGCTGCTGCTTGAAACTCCAGGGTGTGATTCATCCAATTTTTGGGCTCCTGCTGCCAACTCCAGTGTCTCTTTAAAGTAATGTTCGGGCTCCTGCTGCTGCTGCTTGCAACTCCAGGGTGTGACTCATCCAATTTTTGGGCTCCTGCTGCCAACTCCAGTGTCTCTTTAAAGTAATGTTTGGGCTCCTGCTGCTGCCAACTCCAGGGTGTGATTCATCCAATTTTTGGGCTCCTGCTGCCAACTCCAGTGTCTCTTTCAGCCAATGTTTGGGCTCCTGCTGCTGCTTGCAACTCCAGGGTGTGATTCATCCAATTTTGGGGCTCCTGAAGCCAACCCCAGTGTCTCTTTAAAGTAATGTTCGGGCTCCTGCTGCTGCTTGCAACTCCAGGGTGTGATTCATCCAATTTTTGGGCTCCTGCTGCTGCCAACTCCAGGGTGTGTCAGTCAATTTTTGGGCTCCTGCTGCCAACTCCAGTGTCTCTTTAAAGTAATGTTTGGGCTCCTGCTGCTGCTGCTTGCAACTCCAGGGTGTGATTGATCCAATTTTTGGGCTCCTGAAGCCAACTCCAGTGTCTCTTTAAAGTAATGATCGGGCTCCTGCTGCTGCTGTTTGCAACTCCAGGGTGTGATTCATCCCATTTTTGGGCTCCTGCTGCCAACTCCAGTGTCTCTCTCAGCCAATTTTTGGCCTCCTGCTGCTGCTGCTGCTGCCAACTCCAGGGTGTCTTTCAAGCAATGTTTGGGCTCCTGCTTATGCTGCTGCCAACTCCAGGGTGTGCCTTCCAGCTAATGTATGTGCTCCTGCTGCTGCCAACTTCAGGGTGCCTTCCAGCCAATTTCTAGGTTCCTGCTGCTGCCAACTCCAGGGTGTGTCAGTCAATTTTTGGGCTCCTGCTGCCAACTCCAGTGTCTCTTTAAAGTAATGTTTGGGCTCCTGCTGCTGCTGCTTGCAACTCCAGGGTGTGATTCATCCAATTTTTGGGCTCCTGCTGCCAACTCCAGTGTCTCTTTAAAGTAATGTTCGGGCTCCTGCTGCTGCTGCTTGCAACTCCAGGGTGTGATTCATCCAATTTTTGGGCTCCTGCTGCCAACTCCAGTGTCTCTTTAAAGTAATGTTTGGGCTCCTGCTGCTGCCAACTCCAGGGTGTGATTCATCCAATTTTTGGGCTCCTGCTGCCAACTCCAGTGTCTCTTTCAGCCAATGTTTGGGCTCCTGCTGCTGCTGCTTGCAACTCCAGGGTGTGATTCATCCAATTTTTGGGCTCCTGAAGCCAACCCCAGTGTCACTTTAAAGTAATGTTCGGGCTCCTGCTGCTGCTGCTTGCAACTCCAGGGTGTGATTCATCCAATTTTTGGGCTCCTGCTGCCAACTCCAGTGTCTCTCTCAGCCAATTTTTGGCCTCCTGCTGCTGCTGCTGCCAACTCCAGGGTGTCTTTCAACCAAGGAGAAGCGTGGCCAGGGCCCAAATGTTGGCACCACGGCCCTGCGTCAACATATGATGCGTCACCATAAAGCGACCCGGGAGAACCGAGGCTCCCAAGGGGTGGTCCAGTCTGCTTCCTCACCAAGTGGCACGCCGCTCCCAATTTCTGCCAGCCAAGGCTCCAGCACCTCAGCCGAAGGCAGCTGTGCATCATACCCATCCTCTGTCGCTCCTGCTCCTCCTCCTCCAAGTCATGCATCCCGCCAGCAATCCATCAGCGAAGCCATGTCCAAGAGACAGAAGTATGCGCCCACTCATCCTACGGCGCAGAAGCTGAATGTGCTCCTGTCCAAGTTGCTGGTGCTGCAGTCGCTCCCTTTTCAGGTGGTGCACCTTTCAGAGAACTGATGGCTTGTGCCGAGCAGAGGTGGAGAGTCCCAAGCCGTCATTTCTTTGCCAAGAAGGCAGTACCAGCGCTGCACACTTTTGTTGAACAGAAGGTGGGCCAGTCCTTGAGCCTGTCGGTGTGTAGCAAAGTGCATGGCAGCGCCAACGTCTGGAGCTGTAACTACGGTCAGGCACAGTACATGTCGTTTACGGCCCACTGGGTGAATGTGGTCCCTTTGCAGCAGCAGCAACTTGGACAGGTCACGCCGCTTCGGCCTCCGCGCTCCCTGCCCGTTGGGCCTGTGACACTGTGCGACTCGGCCTCCTCATCCTCCGCCATCTCCTCACCCTCCACTGTAGGCTCAAGTCTCAGTGCCCCTCCAGTCTACCATGTGTGCAGGGCACGGAGGTGTCACGCAGTGCTTCACATGGTTTGTCTTGGCGAACGGAGTCACACAGGGGAGGAACTGCTTAAATTTATTCATCAGGAAATCCAAACATGGCTTACTCCAAGAAAACTTAAAATGGGAATCATGGTTACCGACAATGTCTGCGCTGCGCCAAGGAAGCCTGACCCATGCCCCCTGCATGGCTCACGTCTTCAATCTGGTTGTCAAGCGTTTTCTGGAGTGTTCCCCCCATCTGCAAGACATCCTAACAACTTCAAGGAAACTTTGCATGCACTTCAGCCACTCATACACCGCCAAACACACCCTTCTTGAGCTACAGCGTCAGAACGGTATCCCCCAACATAGTCTGATTTGCGATGTTTCCACCCGTTGGAATTCCACCCTTCACATGTTGGACCGATTATATGAACAGAGAAAAGCCATCACGGATTTCCTGATGATCCAAGCGGATAGGGGGACTCCCCTGTGTAACTTCAGTGTCAACCAGTGGCAGCTCATACGTGACACCTGCCGTTTGCTCAGGCCCTTTGAGGAAGCCACTTTATTTGTCAGTCGGCAGGATTACAGGATGAACGACGTGATTCCACTGCTTCATGTACTACAGCACATGTTGGAAACCATGGCTGGTCAGGGCACTGGAGACATGGCGTCTACATCTTACGGCCACATGAACCCCGTTGGAGCTGAACTGGAGGAGGAGGAAGTGGAGGACTAGTTGCCCAGCGAAACACAGTTTAGGCTTGGCGAAATGGCTGGTTTATCTAGTCAGCGGACAGGAGAGGAGGAGCAGGAGCAGCCAGAGGAGCTAGAGGTTTTTGAGGAAGGCGAGACAGAGGACCCAGGCACACCGTGGCAGTATGCAGTGGAGATGGAGACAGGTAGTCCATCCGAGTCACTTGCGCAAATGGCAGGAAGCATGCTCACGTGCTTGCGTAGTGACCCCAGAATTGTTTCCATTTGTCGGCGGGATGACTTCTGGCTGTCCACCTTATTGGACCCTCGCTTCCGGCACAAAATGGGGGCATTTTTTAAACCCACCGAGAGGGAGGACAAACTGAACTACTACAAAGACATTCTACGTAGGCAGTTGGCCGATGCCTATCTGCGCCATGGTCCATACTCTCGCAGGTCTGACTCGAGGGGACCTCTGCGCTCACCTTCCACTGCCATGGCTGTTGGGGGGGTTGGCAGGAGCAGCAGCTCCATCAGCAGCAGCCTCAGTCTTCAGTCGCTAATGAGTAGCTTTCTACACCCGCATAGTGAGGCTACTCATGAGCAGCAGGAAGACCTGGAGCAGGACCTGAACCAGCAGGTCATGTCATACCTTGACATGACCATGCCAACACACCTTGAGGATCCGCTGGACTTCTGGGCAGCCAAACTTGATTTGTGGCCGCAACTAGCAGAGTTTGCCCTGGAAAAGCTGTCCTGCCCGGCAAGTGGCGAGTGCTTAGTGCGGCGGGGGCCATAGTTACGGCGAGGAGAACTCGTCTGTCAACTAAAAATGTGGAGAGACTCACCTTTGTCAAAATGAATCAGGGATGGATCAGCCAGGATTTCCACCCACCAATGCCTGATGCATGCAACTAGATTCAGCATGGTGCCACATTTTACACTTTCCAAATGGTGCAAAACATATTTATGTCTTTAGGCCAATTTTTGGGCTCCTGCTGATGCCAACTTCAGGGTGTGCCTTCCAACCAATTTTTGGCCTCCTGCTGATGCCAACTTCAGGGTGTGCCTTTCAGCCAATGATCGGGCTCCTGCTGCTGCTGCTTGCAACTCCAGGGTGTGATTCATCCAATTTTTGGGCTCCTGCTGCCAACTCCAGTGTCTCTCTCAGCCAATTTTTGGCCTGCTGCTGCTGCCAACTCCAGGGTGTCTTTCAAGCAATGTTTGGGCTCCTGCTTATGCTGCTGCCAACTCCAGGGTGTGCCTTCCAGCTAATGTATGTGCTCCTGCTGCTGCCAACTTCAGGGTGCCTTCCAGCCAATTTTTTAGGTTCCTGCTGCTGCCAACTCCAGGGTGTGTCAGTCAATTTTTGGGCTCCTGCTGCCAACTCCAGTGTCTCTTTAAAGTAATGTTTGGGCTCCTGCTGCTGCTGCTTGCAACTCCAGGGTGTGATTCATCTAATTTTTGGGCTCCTGCTGCCAACTCCAGTGTCTCTTTAAAGTAATGTTCGGGCTCCTGCTGCTGCTGCTTGCAACTCCAGGGTGTGATTCAGCCAATTTTTTGGGCTCCTGCTGCCAACTCCAGTGTCTCTTTAAAGTAATGTTTGGGCTCCTGCTGCTGCCAACTCCAGGGTGTGATTCATCCAATTTTTGGGCTCCTGCTGCCAACTCCAGTGTCTCTTTCAGCCAATGTTTGGGCTCCTGCTGCTGCTGCTTGCAACTCCAGGGTGTGATTCATCCAATTTTTGGGCTCCTGAAGCCAACCCCAGTGTCTCTTTAAAGTAATGTTCGGGCTCCTGCTGCTGCTTGCAACTCCAGGGTGTGATTCATCCAATTTTTGGGCTCCTGCTGCCAACTCCAGTGTCTCTTTAAAGTAATGTTCGGGCTCTTGCTGCTGCTGCCAACTCCAGGGTGTGTCAGTCAATTTTTTGGCTCCTGCTGCCAACTCCAGTGTCTTTTTAAAGTAATGTTTGGGCTCTTGCTGCTGCTGCTTGCAACTCCAGGGTGTGTCAGTCAATTTTTGGGCTCCTGCTGCCAACTCCAGTGTCTCTTTAAAGTAATGTTCGGGCTTCTGCTGCTGCTCGCAACTCCAGGGTGTGATTCATCCAATTTTTGGGCTCCTGCTGCCATCTCCAGTGTCTCTCTCAGTCAATTTTTGGCCTCCTGCTGCTGCTGCTGCTGCTGCCAACTCCAGGGTGTCTTTCAAGCAATGTTTGGGCTCCTGCTTATGCTGCTGCCAACTCCAGGGTGTGCCTTCCAGCTAATGTATGTGCTCCTGCTGCTGCCAACTTCAGGGTGCCTTCCAGCCAATTTCTAGGTTCCTGCTGCTGCTGCCAACTCCAGGGTCTGTCAGTCAATTTTTGGGCTCCTGCTGCCAACTCCAGTGTCTCTTTCAGCCAATGTTTGGGCTCCTGCTGCTGCTTGCAACTCCAGGGTGTGATTCATTCAATTTTTGGGCTCCTGCTGCCAACTCCAGTGTCTCTTTCAGCCAATGTTTGGGCTCCTGCTGCTGCTTGCAACTCCAGGGTGTGATTAATCCAATTTTTGGGCTCCTGCTGCCAACTCCAGTGTCTCTTTCAAGCTATGTTTGGGCTCCTGCTGCTGCTTGCAACTCCAGGGTGTGACTCATCCAATTTTGGGCTCCTGCTGCCAACTCCAGTGTCTCTTTCAGCCAATGTTTGGGCTGCTGCTGCTGCTGCTGCTGCTTGCAACTCCAGGGTGTGATTCATCCAATCTTTGGGCTCCTGCAGCCAACTCCAGTGTCTCTTTCAAGCTATGTTTGGGCTCCTGCTGCTGCTGCTGCTTGCAACTCCAGGGTGTGATTCATCCAATTTTTGGCCTCCTGCAGCCAACTCCAGTGTCTCTTTAAAGCAATGTTTGTGCTCCTGCTCCTCATAGTGATGCCACTTCAACTCTCTGCAATTGTGCCGCTCTGCGATTCTATTAGTGTTGCCTCTGATCTGCATGTGATATTTATTTACAGTATTATTTAACTAACCCAGCACGCATCCTATGCGTGTTACAGCAAGGCAGAATGGTTTACAACCCTATTGAGGCTCTAGGAGGCTCAGAAATAGCTGTTTTTAATAGCGATTCATCGCGAATAAATTCGGACCGAAACAAATTTTGTCGGAAAATTCGGCGAATCAACCGAATCGAATTTTTCAAAAGTTCGCTCATCTCTAGTTATCGACCTTGAAGAGCCAAATGATGAAAATCCAAATGAAGGATTGTTAACACTTACTCTACAAATAGGAAATAGGAGAACTATTCAGATTCTGGAAAGAAAACTTGCTTCTTTTTTTAGGAGACAAAACTGCCATTCAATTTCATTGTCTACCTTGGGGGTGATTCAACACCTGGTGAAAATTTACATCCCAAGGTAGACAATAAAATTGAATTGCAGTGAAGGGCCACGGGCTTTTTGCCCCAAACTGGGCCTGGGGAGGCAGCTAATGGAGTGGGTGGTTAACGGCAAGGCACCCGCTTGTCACAGGTGACTTGCCAGCCCCTCGCGCCTTGTGACTGGTATACATAGTTACATAGTTAAAACGGTTGAAAAAAGACATATGTCCATAGGGTTCAACCAATGGTGTTGGGGTAGGGGAAGTGAATGTTAAAAGTACATGTTAAATGTAAAAAACACTTTTATTATTTTTATTTCCTCCCCCCCCCTATACTTACCTCTAAACACCCACTGGTTTCAGCAGAAATCTAAAGGGTGTCCCGTGCCATCCTCCACTTGCTGTCACTGATCGGTGGTCTCTTTGGCTCTCAGTGACAGCTCGCTCCCCATCACAGGAAGGGCCAATTTATACTGGGAGGGTGCGGTGACATCACAGCTTACTCCCAGTAGAGGTTTCAGGAGGCCGCGTTGATGCTGCAGAGACATGGGACAGACCAGAGAGCAGCAGTGGGACACACGGTGAGAGGTAAGGTGAGTCCGGATTTCAGGGCACAAACCCAAAATTATACGCGTTTGTGAACTTCGGTGGTTCATCTCCGCTCATCCCTAATCAGAAATTTCTGGGCCAGCTTCTGTGGAGGTCCTCAGTGGAGCTAGGAACAGTGAAGCTGGGGGAGTAGATAAGTGAAGCTGGGAGGGTGTGTAGAAGCCCTGGAGGTTTATGAGTAATTTACAAATATATATATATATAACAGTGAGATGTCTAAAAGCAATAGGCACCAGTAAGAAGGGTTTCTAGAAGGTGAGGAATGAATTTTAGAGAGCAACAAGGAATCTGGGGAAAGGATCAGCAAAGTAGACACATAACTGTATTTTTGCCATATAAGACGCACCTGCCCATAGGACGCACCTAGGATTAGGAGGAGGAAAATAATGCAGTGTGGCATTCCTTCTCCCACCCCATTCTCCATGGGCAGTGTGGCCTTCCAGCCCCCCCCCATTCCCATATAGGCAGTGTGGCATTCCCCCATCCCATTCCCCATAGACAGTGTGGCATTCCCCCCTCCTATTCCCATGGGCAGAGTGACCTTCCCGTCCCCCCCATTCCCATTATAGGCAGTGTGAAATTCCCTCCCTCCCATTCCCACGGGCAGTGTGGCATTCCCTCCCATTCCCATGGGCAGTGTGGCATTCCCCCCTCCCATTCCCATAGTTAGTGTGGCATTCCCCCCTCCCATTCCCCATATAGGCAGTGTAGCAATCCCTCCCTCCCATTCCCCATAAACAGTGTGGCATTCCCCCCATTCCAATAGGCAGTGTGGCATCCCCCCTCCCATTCCCCATAGACAGTGTGTCATTCCCCCCTCCCATTCCCATAGTCAGTGGCATCCCCCCCATTCCTTTCTCCATAGGCAGCATGGCATTCGCCTCATTCCATTCTCCATAGGCAGTGTGGCATTCCCCCCTCCCATTCCCATAGGCAGTGTGGCATCCCCCCCATCCCCATTCTCATAGGCAGCATGGCATTCGCCCCATTCCATTCTCCATAGGCAGTGTGGCATTCCCCCCTCCCATTCCCATAGGCAGTGTGGCATTCCCCCCTCCCATTCTCCATATAGGCAGTGTGGCATCCCCCCCCATCCCCATTCTCATAGGCAGCATGGCATTCGCCCCATTCCATTCTCCATAGGCAGTTTGGCATACCCCCTCATCCTATTTCCCATATAGGCAGTGTGTCCTCCCCTGCAGACGCTGAAGAGAAGAAAGAAAAGCTATACTTACATGAGCCTTGCACCCCCACCATGGCCACCGGGAGGCCAGCCGATGGAGAAGCAGCGGATGGACGGGCAGGGTAAATTAACCCTGTCCGCTGTCCCCGCTCTGGCTGCCGCTACTTCTCAGGCTGGCACACGCCAGCCCCAAGTCTGTGCAGCGGGTGGATGTTGCCTGTGTCCGCGTCCATGGAAAGTCAAATTCCCAGGTTTTGTTCCGCTTTATGGAATGCTGTGTCAGGGATGTAACAGGCTTTTCATTGTCTGGTGATTTTTTCCTGGGCTTTTTTTTACTGCAATTCCCAGTTGTCTTTGTATAATATTGTGTGTTGTGTGTGAGGAGGAGGAGAGTAGGTAAAATATTGTTTCTCCAGACTTAGCCTCTGTTTACCAAGTGGGTTTATTATCACATTCCTAATAATTCCAAGTAATTCATGAATTAAGGGGAAGTTCATCTCTTATAAAATCTAAAATATCCGTCATGGAGAGATTAAAGAAATTTCATTTGATCGATTGAATTCTAAGCTACATCAGATAAAATGTAACATGTCTCCCACACATGGCGCCTGTTTTCTGAAACTGGTACGTTTCTGAGCGCCAGACCAGGAGGATGCAACCACCAGGTCTTGGTCCTTGCCCTCCAGGTTGGTCCAATGAGACCGGTATGCTATGACCAATAATTCGTCAAATGGCTCTCATTCTAATCAATGGGGTGCATGCGGTGCCGCATACCCTATATATCATTGTCCTCAATGGACGCGGACACAGGCAACATCCACCCACTGCACAGACTTGGGGCTGGCGCGCGCCAGCCTGAGAGGTAGCGGCAGCCAGAGCGGGGACAGCGGACAGGGTTAATTTACCCTGCCCGCCCATCCGCTGCTTCTCCATCCGCTGGCCTCCCGGTGGCCATGGTGGGGGTGCAATGCTCATGTAAGTATATGTAGCATACGGGTCCCTGAGGGGTTTAGCTCCTCCGGGTTTATGGGGAGTGGGTTCTTTGTTAACGGGCTTGAGGGACCTCCTGATGTGGGCTTACTTTCAAAAATTCCAATGAGACCGACTTTATGAACAGGGCACTTACTTTATTAGCAGGACTTCAGGTACACTTTAGGCTTCACAGCAGGTCATACAGTCTTTCCACAACAGTTTCCTTAGCAGCTTCCATAGCACAACATTACATCCAAATGTACTCCAACAGGTGGTGGCCACTCATTCTGATCCCATGGCAGAATACTGCGGCCTTAGGCTTCCTCCTCAACTTCTTGGGGTGGAATGGTTCACCTTTTCCTGTGAATACTCCTTAGGCATGCATGTGGCTCCTCTGCTCTCTCCTTCTCTCTGCGACTGCTACCAGTTGACCCTGCTGGTACCTCCTTCACTCCCGGTTACTACAATAGAGGACTACATCTTGTAGATCACTGTAGACTCCCTCTAGTGGCCTCTAGAACCTTCTTTAACTTTCTACTCACCTTAGCCAATAGCAGTTCAGCTGTACACCTATGTGGTTAGGCTGTACGTTTGGTAGACCTGTAATGTCACAATTCATTTCTTATCCAACAGTGCCATCTTGTGGTGATGTAGTGCAGCTGCAGGACAGACATGAACCATTACATTAAACGACCAACAAAGATAAAGGCTGAATACCTTCCGCTGACTACATATAGCTTTTCTTTCTTCTCTTCAGCGTCTGCAGGGGAGGGCACCACACTGCCTATATGGGGAATAGGATGGGGGGATGCCACACTGCCTATGGAGAATGGAATGGGGGGAATGCCACACTGCCTATGGAGAAAGGAATGGGGGGAATGCCACACTGCCTATGGGAATGGGAGGGGGGGATGCCACACTGCCTATGGGAATGGGAGGGGGATGCCACACTGCCTATGGGAATGGGAGGGGGGATGCCACACTGCCTATGGGAATGGGAGGGGGGATGCCACACTGCCTATGGGAATGGGATGGGGAATGCCACACTGCCTATGGGAATGGGAGGGGGGATGCCACACTGCCTATGGGAATGGGAGGGGGGATGCCACACTGCCTATGGGAATGGGAGGGGGGATGCCACACTGCCTATGGGAATGGGAGGGGGGATGCCACACTGCCTATGGGAATGGGAGGGGGGATGCCACACTGCCTATGGGAAGGGGATGGGGAATGCCACACAGCTTATGGGAATGGGAGGGGGGAATGCCACACTGCCTATGGGAATGGGAGGGGGAATGCCACACTGCCTATATGGGGAATGGGAGGGGGAATGCCACACTGCCTATATGGGGAATGGGAGGGGGGAATGCCACACTGTCTATATGGGGAATGGGAGGGGGGAATGCCACACTGCCTATATGGGGAATGGGAGGGGGGAATGCCACACTGCCTATATGGGGAATGGGAGGGGGGATGCCACACTGCCTATGGGAATGGGAGGGGGAATGCCACACTGCCTATGGGAATGAGAGGGGGGATGCCACACTGCCTATGGGAATGGGGGGAGGAAATGCAACACTGCCTATGGGAATGGGGGGAGGGAATGCAACACTGCCTATGGGAATGGGAGGGAGGAAATGCAACACTGCCTATGGGAATGGGAGGGGGGATGCCACACTGCCTATATGGGGAATGGGAGGGGGGAATGCAACACTGCATTCCTCAAACCCTTATAAAAAGGCTGCACACTGAATATAAAAATATATGCAGTTTTAATAGATATTAGAATGGAGAAAGGAATGGGGGGAATGCCACACTGCCTATGGGAATGGGAGGGGGGGATGCCACACTGCCTATGGGAATGGGAGGGGGATGCCACACTGCCTATGGGAATGGGAGGGGGGATGCCACACTGCCTATGGGAATGGGAGGGGGGATTCCACACTGCCTATGGGAATGGGATGGGGAATGCCACACTGCCTATGGGAATGGGAGGGGGGATGCCACACTGCCTATGGGAATGGGAGGGGGGATGCCACACTGCCTATGGGAATGGGAGGGGGGATGCCACACTGCCTATGGGAAGGGGATGGGGAATGCCACACAGCTTATGGGAATGGGAGGGGGGAATGCCACACTGCCTATGGGAATGGGAGGGGGAATGCCACACTGCCTATATGGGGAATGGGAGGGGGGAATGCCACACTGGATGATGCCGCCATGTATATATAATATAAAAATGTAAATTTCAAACACTATGGATGAACCCAGATATAAAAACAATTAAATGACTGACTATATTCAATAAAACAGTGTGGCCTTTTTATAAGGGTTTGAGAGATCAGTCTAGGATCTCTTATTGGTATCTTTAAGGTTCTATGTTTCCCTTATGGCTGGCACCTACTCATTAATGTTGGCGCAGTGCACTTTCCAAACACTTTTATAGATAACCTTGAGTGGGGATAGCAGACGCGGTTCATTTACCCTGCCCTCTCTCTGCCCGCCCATCCGCTGCTTCTCCATTGGCTGGCCTCCCGGTGGGCGCAGCGTAAGACTCATGTCCCTTTCTTATTTATTTATTTTTTCATTCACCCGATAAGTTGCACTGACATTTTCCCCCTACTTTTGGGGAGAAAATACTGTGCCTTAGAGGGTGAAAAATACGGTAACATGGTGAGATTTAGATTTTGTTACTACAATAAATTTCAAAGGTATTTATTCGTTATGTGACTTTTAGAATATCGTTGTCCAATAGTTTTCTGACTTTTTTTGTATCTGAACAAATTCCAAAAGTTTTTGGCCTTGAAGAGCCAAATGAGAAAAATCCAAAAGAAGGGATAGCGGCAGGTAACGCCTCATAGCGTCAGGCAGCGTCTGGTGAACGCCAGGTGCTGTACGGGAAAACCACATTTATGAAAGCGAATCTGGTGAGCGCCTCTAACAGCGGCATGTAGTGTCCTATGCTACAGCGCCCAGATCCAGAGCACTGACTCTGTGTGAGTCTGTTTTTTTGTTGAATATGGTGTGAGTCGGATGCACTGAGCTGGTGCTACCTCTCGCTCGCTGTAGCACTGTACTGGTGCTACCTCTCGCTCGCTGCAGCACTGTACTGGTGTTAGAACGCATACATAACATTCAACAATGGGGGCCAGGTTACTACAGCGACTGAGGCGCTCTGTTACAGCGCCCGATACCCGCTTACAGCGTCTACTAGAGGTCGCTCTAAGCGCCGGTATATAGAGATTCATCTGCCGATACCTGGCGTTAGTAGTTAATCAGCCTCCGCGTCAGAGATGTAACAGGCTTACCATTGTCTTGTGATTTTTCCTTGGGCTTCCTTTCTTGGATGGGTGTGCAGAGGTCATGCAGGTTTAAGATAGAGGCAATTTTACATATGTTATAAAGAATACGATGAATACAAGCAATAGAGACCAGTGAGAATTTGTTTATAAAGTGCACCTTCTAAGGAATGTACAGGTTTCCTTCAGTGGCAGCTATTACCTTAGAGGAATCCTGTTGCCTCCTGATCCCACTTTCGATGATGCCACGCGAAAGTACAACACCCAAATACATTTCCACTCACAGGATTACTTTATCTTAACATAATGGTGTAATAAGGTTTAGAGTTCCCCTTCTACTTCTGGAATATATTTTGTAGCGTTAGATTGCAGCATATATAGGTTAACTCAAAGTGGACCAAAACCCATGATTATATAAGATTCCCGGGCAGCTTCATTCCCTCCCCCTTGGGCATCCAAAACCGGAATGCCCTGCTGTGTGAAACCTTCCGGTATACTCACCTTCAGCCTCAGTCCAACAGCGCATGCGCGAGCAGCGCCGCATCCCCACTATCCCTTCAGCAGGTCTGGTGCCCGTGCCAGGCATGTTTGAATGGCCAGAATAGGCAAGCATCCTGTTAGGGGGTAGAGGGGATGCGGCGCTGATGCGCTCGGCTAGACTTGGCTATTTAGACTAGCTAAACCAAGAAAGTGTCAAGCTCACTAATTGGATGGGAGGTCACCCATGCACCATAGGACCGAGGAAAGGATCGGTCAACCTGAGGGAGGTTCACACAGCGGGGCATCCTCGATCAGGGTGCCCCAGGAACAAGAACCGAAACCCAGGATAGTCAAAATTCTGCGTAATGGTCTGCTTCAAGGATCACTTTCACTGGTGCTTGAAACGATGTACGGTCCACTTTCTAGTATATAAGTGTCTGGTCTTTGTGATTATCTGGCTCTTCCCTATCTTATTCCTGCGGTGTTATCTGACAGGTGTCTGCAGTCCTCTCCTGTGCCTTCCCTATGAATTAGGGGTGTCAAACTCAAATAGAAAGTGGACCAAAATTAAAAACTTGGACAGAGGCGCGGGTCAACCTTGATACTTATCCACTGGTCATATGCACCCAGCCAAATGACACCCTTACCTCCAGACATCTTTCTTGGCTGATGAGAGCTCTTTTCGGCTAAGGGCCGAACTGAGCCAAGTGCGCCGCCGGCCGCATCTCTCACTAAGCTTGAGCTAGGGCGTGCCCGCACTGACCATTCACAAATGCCTGCCACTGGCACGTGCCTGGCTAAAGGTATAGCGGAGCACAGCCAGGGCCACGCATGCACTATTCCATTATTATTATTTATATAGCGCCATCAACTTCCCTAGCGCTTTTCGTATCGCTTTTGGATTATTATTATTATTTATATATAACGCCATCATCTTCCATAGCGCTTTTGGATTATTATTATTATTTTTATTTATATAGCGCCATTATCTTCTGTAGCGCTTTTCGGAGCGCTTTTGGATTATTATTATTATTTAGATGCAGACCTTGGCGCCAGATTTCTGGACCCCTGCCATGACAGTCCTGCATTCAGTTGCCTCTGTGTTGTCGTGCTCAGCACTGCCCCCTTTAATTGATCAGTGATGTGGTACTTAGTCTCCCTGCCAGTGTCATGGCTCCCTGGCACCTAGCGTTGCAATTTGAAGTACTTCACAGGCGGGAAGTGGCATTGCAAGGTGCACACAGACTTTGTCTCTAGGTCTCTTTGTCCCATCTAATCCTGTCCCGCTGCCCCAGCTCAGCCCCATCCATCTCTGCCCCACCATTTCGTCCCCCCATCCATCCCTGTCCCGCCATCTCTGCCCCATCCATCTCCGTCCCCTACAGCTCAGCCTCATCTATTCCTGCCCTCCCAGCTTTTCCCCATCAATCCCATCCATTCCTGCCTCCCAGCACTGCCCCATCCATCCCAGTCTTTTTTTAATTTTGCCTGTGGAATCTATAGCCACCCCCACCCCCCACGACAGCCCCTGCCTGTCAGCTCTCACCAGATACCTTTATATGGACCTTTATAAGAAGTGGTTTAGTACCCCTGGTCTAAAGGATGGGGGTGGAGACAAAAGGTAGGGATCACAAGTGGTAGAATTGGATTGGTGGTCAGGTAAGTTTTACCAGCAATCCAGGGGGTTTCAACCAGCCTGGGATTCCCCCAGGTAGTGAGGATCAGGCATTTGGTCCACTTTAATCATCCAGCCCACAAGTCTTTTAGACTCCAGGGCAAGCCAGATACATTGGTCCTCTTTAATGCAGAGTGCCACTATTCTGACTCACCAGATGGCAGCAAATGGAATCCTGTAGACAGCTCCACGTTCCTTGTGAGTGTCTGTGCTGGATGTTTTCTTCACTCCATAGGGCTCGTCAGATAGCTCACTCAATTGTTGGTCAGACCAGTGATAAGTGTTCAAAAGCTTTATTTCGGTACAAAATCTTGGTACAGGAGACATGTACTTTCAATGCAGCTGGAAACTTGTGGTGAAATCTATACAGCAACAACAGGTAGAATAACTATAGCTGAAGAAGGCAGCAGCTGTGCACTGCTTGGATGTTAGAGTAAGAACGGCCACTAGGGAGAGGAAGAAGGGAGGAGTTACTTACATCAGAGCAAGACTAAGGGAGCCTGGAGGGGACAAGGGGAATTAAAGGCACACTGCTGAGTCAGTACAATAAACATATATTAAACTGTTACCCCAGGTAGAATAAAATGCACGTCGTGGGACATGACAGCTACTTTCCATGATGGGATGGAATAGGGTTCTCTACGCCATTTTGGTGGGGGTTGTTTTGAAAGTTTAATGAATATATCATTATTTCTTTGTCATTATCCAATTGTTTTTTTTGTTTTTGTTTTTTTGTGTTTAGGTTCTCTGGCAGTGGGGCCTATCACCTACTGAATAAAAGAATTATAAAAAAACAATGAAGGTTAGTTAAAATAAAGGAAATCTATGTGTAAAAAAAAAATTAATAGAGGGACATGAGATTGTCCCCAAGTGATGCACAGCACTGCTCAGCCAGGGTTATCCTGCCCGTTAAAGCGGACCAACAGTCAAAAATAACTTAAACTGGACCAACACAACAAACAGCGCCCATATGCCCCCCTCCCCGGGCCAATTTAGATTGCTGCACAAAAACATTCATTTCACTTTTTCTAACTCCTTCTGTAATAAATTTTAGAAACAAAATGGCGGCTCATGTATGTGCAGGCCACCTGCAAACAGGAAGCGCTGCTGGGCTTCCTGTTACTTAAAATTGTCAGTTGATCCAGGTCCCCCCTCACCTGGTCCATCAATCAACCTTCAGGGGGCCAAGAACGGAAACGCCACCCACTCCCTGCCCAGATGTCCATGGCTGTCACTCTCTGCAGCCCTAAAACCCCTCCCTCCTCTTACACTCATCACAGTATGCTTACATCACATGTAGCCATGCCCACTGTTTCTCTTCATTTTTTCTATGAATCTCCAATACTTTTAAAGACTTTTGTAAATGGATTATAGTTAAAGGAGGAAAGGTCTGATGTTCTGTACTGAATGATTGTTGTAACACGGCTTTGTTCACTTCTTAGGAACACTGCACAGATCCGAGAGATGACGCGCACGCAAATGAAGGATTGAAATCTGTAGCCAATCGGGAGTCATGAATAATCGGCTTTTAAGTCAACCGATAAATACTCAAATTGTGTTTGAACCAATGATTTTGTCGCTTTGTTATACACTTTGAGATACTAATCAATCAGTTTGCAGTGTGATCTGATGTCCGATCTTCCCTGAAAATGTATTAGAGCCACGCTTCTATTAAAGGGCCAGAGAGAGCCTCATGAATTCATTGTGAACCTGTGTCAGCCTGTTCTTTATGCGGCCCCTCCCCAGTCACTGGTGACTCCCACGTGCATCTGATTTGGATCCACAGATAATTTTCTCTTTTACAGGAAAAGGAAAAAAATAGTTTTTTCTCTTATAGCGAATGTTACCGCCCGCCTGGAGCAAGTTCACTGCAGCTGTTGCTAGGAGATCAGTGGGCTAAATGCTTTGGCTGTCTACTATCACCTCACTGAATAAATCCCCCCATACAGCAAATGGACGGAGCCATTGTCATCTAACATTTGAAAGGAATGCACAAAAAAAGTCACAAAAAATGCTTCTAAATAATGGGTGAAAAAGTTCTGGCCCTTTTTTGAATGTACATTTTACACGTGTCTAGAGCCACCCACAAAAGCAAACGGGGTCCTGGGAGGAGGCACAGTTAGATGGGTGGGGGAGATTAGCAAGTGACCCCTTACTTAAAAGGGACCAAAAGCCAGAATTTTGACTATCCTGGGTTTTGGTCCTTGCCCCGCGATCTGGCTGTGTGAAACCCCCCAGGTCACCCAATCTAACTTGCCTTTCCCAGGTCCTATTGCACATGCGTTGCCTCTCATCCAATCACCGGATTTGCTCCAGCTCAATCCGAGCACGCTGGCAGCCGCTACCCTCTAACATGGAGCATGCCCACACCGGTCATTCACAAATGCCCGGTGCGGGCACGTGCCCTGCTAAAGGGAGTAGGAGTTGAACTCATGAACCTCTGCTTCATAGGCCAGCACACTATCAATTGAACTAAATTGCTTACTAGAAAGCAATCCTGCTAAAGGGATAGCGGGGATGCGCCCGCTGCTCGTGCATGCGCCGTTGAAGTGGGAAAGAAGGTGAGATTCTGGGCGACCTCGGGGCTTTTACACAGCAGGGCACCCCCAAATTTGGATGTCCTGGGGTTATTTTTTAGGTTAAAGTGGACCAAAACCCAGGATTTTATGCAATCAGCTTGCTCGGATCCTCTCCCACCCACACGTCTAGCCGAACAGACCACAGCACACCATATGTCTGGCGTGGCCTCCCCCAGGGCATCTAGATGTCGCTGCTCATGCATGTGCTGTTGGATTGTGGAGAAGGATGAGTTTATTGAGCGACTTAGGGGGTTTCATACAGCGGGGGCTCCCGAATCTGGATGCCCGGGGGAAGCAAGCGGCTCTGGAAACTTATAGATTCCAGGGCAGGCGCGCCTGGGTTTTGGTCCATTTTACAGAAAAGTACAAAAAAAACACATACAGCTGTGGGCGGGTCACGAGCTATGCTGGAGCCCAATTGATGGCTGTTGTCTGAAACCAGGATACCTTCCGGTGATGTCAGTAGCAGGGGATCGACCTAGGGTGGCAGCCAGTACAAGGTTGAGAGAAGGGCTGAGACAAGGTTGGTTTGGCAACAGACGATCAGATGTGGTCGGGCAGGCAGAGTCAGGAATGGACAGGAGAGCACATCAAATGTGGTTGGCAGGCAGGGTCAGCAGCAGGAGAGCAGATCAGATGTGGTCGGGCAGGCAGGGTCAGCAGCAGGAGAGCAGATCAGATGTGGTCGGGCAGGCAGGGTCAGCAGGAGAGCAGATCAGATGTGGTTGGCAGGCAGGGTCCAGCAGCAGGAGAGCAGATCAGATGTGGTCGGGCAGGCAGGGTCAGCAGCAGGAGAGCAGATCAGATGTGGTCGGGCAGGCAGGGTCAGCAGGAGAGCAGATCAGATGTGGTTGGCAGGCAGGGTCAGCAGCAGGAGAGCAGATCAGATGTGGTTGGGCAGGAAGGGTCAGCAGCAAAAGAGCAGATCAGATGTGGTTGGGCAGGAAGGGTCAGCAGCAGGACAGCAGATCAGATGTGGTCGGGCAAGCAGGGTCAGCAGCAGGAGAGCAGATCAGATGTGGTTGGCAGGCAGGGTCAGCAGCAGGAGAGCAGATCAGATGTGGTTGGCAGGCAGGGTCAGCAGTAGGAGAGCAGATCAGATGTGGTTGGCAGGCAGGGTCAGCAGCAGGAGAGCAGATCAGATGTGGTCGGGCAGGCAGGGTCAGCAGCAGGAGAGCAGATCAAATGTGGTTGGGCAGGAAGGGTCAGCAGCAGGAGAGCAGATCAGATGTGGTCGGGCAGGAAGGGTCAGCAGCAGGAGAGCAGATCAGATGTGGTTGGCAGGCAGGATCAGCAGCAGGAGAGCAGATCAGATGTGGTTGGCAGGCAGGGTCAGCAGCAGGAGAGCAGATCAGATGTGGTTGGCAGGCAGGGTCAGCAGCAGGAGAGCAGATCAGATGTGGTTGGCAGGCAGGGTCAGCAGCAGGAGAGCAGATCAGATGTGGTTGGCAGGCAGGGTCAGCAGCAGGAGAGCAGATCAGATGTGGTTGGCAGGCAGAGTCAGGAATGGACAGGGTAAGCAGATCAGATGTAGTTGGGCAGGCAGAGTCAGGAACGGACAGGGTGAGCAGATCGGATGTGGTTGGGAAGGCAGAGTCAGGAATGGACAGGAGAGCAGATCAGATGTGGTTGGGAAGGCAGAGTCAAAAACGGACAGGGTGAGCAGATCAGATGTGGTCGGGCAGGCAGTGTCAGCAGCAGGAAAGCAGATCAGATGCGGTTGGGCAGGCAGAGTCAGGAACGGACAGGGTAAGCAGATCAGATGTGGTTGGGAAGGCAGAGTCAGGAACGTACAGGAGAGCAGATGAGATGTGGTTGGGCAGGCAGAGTCAGGAATGGACAGGGTGAGCAGATCAGATGTGGTTGGGCAGGCAGAGTCAGGAACGAACAGGAGAGCAGATCAGATGTGGTTGGGAAGGCAGAGTCAGCAGCAGAAGAGCAGATCAGATGTGGTTGGGCAGGCAGGGTCAGTAGCAGGAGAGCAGATCAGATGTGGTGGGGCAGGCAAGGTCAGAAGCAGGAGAGCAGATCAGATGTGGTTGTGCAGGCAGAGTCAGGAACGAACAGGAGAGCAGATCAGATGTGGTTGGGAAGGCAGAGTCAGCAGCAGGAAAGCAGATCAGATGCGGTTGGGCAGGCAGAGTCAGGAACGGACAGGGTAAGCAGATGAGATGTGGTTGGGAAGGCAGAGTCAGGAACGGACAGGAGAGCAGATAAGATGTGGTTGGGCAGGCAGAGTCAGGAATGGACAGGGTGAGCAGATCAGATGTGGTTGGGAAGGCAGAGTCAGCAGCAGGAGAGCAGATCAGATGTGGTTGGGCAGGCAGAGTCAGATACGGACAGGGTGAGCAGATCAGATGTGGTTGGGAAGGCAGGGTCAGCAGCAGGAGAGCAGATCAGATGTGGTTGGGCAGGCAGGGTCAGTAGCAGGAGAGCAGATCAGATGTGGTGGGGCAGGCAGGGTCAGCAGCAGGAGAGCAGATCAGATGTGATTGGGGAGGCAGAGTCAAGAACGGACAGGAGAGCAGATCAGATGTGGTTGGGAAGGCAGGGTCAGTAGCAGGAGAGCAGATCAGATGTGGTTGGGAAGGCAGAGTCAGCAGCAGGAGAGCAGATCAGATGTGGTTGGGAAGGCAGAGTCAGCAGCAGGAGAGCAGATCAGATGTGGTTGGGAAGGCAGAGTCAGGAACGGACAGGAGAGCAGATCAGATGTGGTTGGGCAGGCAGAGTCAGGAATGGACAGGGTGAGCAGATCAGATGTGGTTGGGCAGGCAGGGTCAGGAACGAACAGGAGAGCAGATCAGATGTGGTTGGGAAGGCAGAGTAAGCAGCAGGAGAGAAGATCAGATGTGGTTGGGAAGGCAGAGTCAGGAACGGACAGGAGAGCAGATGAGATGTGGTTGGGCAGGCAGAGTCAGGAATGGACAGGGTGAGCAGATCAGATGTGGTTGGGAAGGCAGAGTCAGCAGCAGGAGAGCAGATCAGATGTGGTTGGGCAGGCAGAGTCAGATACGGACAGGGTGAGCAGATCAGATGTGGTTGGGAAGGCAGGGTCAGCAGCAGGAGAGCAGATCAGATGTGGTTGGGCAGGCAGGGTCAGTAGCAGGAGAGCAGATCAGATGTGGTGGGGCAGGCAGGGTCAGCAGCAGGAGAGCAGATCAGATGTGATTGGGGAGGCAGAGTCAAGAACGGACAGGAGAGCAGATCAGATGTGGTTGGGAAGGCAGGGTCAGTAGCAGGAGAGCAGATCAGATGTGGTTGGGAAGGCAGAGTCAGCAGCAGGAGAGCAGATCAGATGTGGTTGGGAAGGCAGAGTCAGCAGCAGGAGAGCAGATCAGATGTGGTTGGGAAGGCAGAGTCAGGAACGGACAGGAGAGCAGATCAGATGTGGTTGGGCAGGCAGAGTCAGGAATGGACAGGGTGAGCAGATCAGATGTGGTTGGGCAGGCAGGGTCAGGAACGAACAGGAGAGCAGATCAGATGTGGTTGGGAAGGCAGAGTAAGCAGCAGGAGAGCAGATCAGATGTGGTTGGGAAGGCAGAGTCAGGAACGGACAGGAGAGCAGATGAGATGTGGTTGGGCAGGCAGAGTCAGGAATGGACAGGGTGAGCAGATCAGATGTGGTTGGGAAGGCAGAGTCAGCAGCAGGAGAGCAGATCAGATGTGGTTGGGCAGGCAGAGTCAGATACGGACAGGGTGAGCAGATCAGATGTGGTTGGGAAGGCAGGGTCAGCAGCAGGAGAGCAGATCAGATGTGGTTGGGCAGGCAGGGTCAGTAGCAGGAGAGCAGATCAGATGTGGTGGGGCAGGCAGGGTCAGCAGCAGGAGAGCAGATCAGATGTGATTGGGGAGGCAGAGCCAAGAACGGACAGGAGAGCAGATCAGATGTGGTTGGGAAGGCAGGGTCAGTAGCAGGAGAGCAGATCAGATGTGGTTGGGAAGGCAGAGTCAGCAGCAGGAGAGCAGATCAGATGTGGTTGGGAAGGCAGAGTCAGCAGCAGGAGAGCAGATCAGATGTGGTTGGGAAGGCAGAGTCAGGAACGGACAGGAGAGCAGATCAGATGTGGTTGGGCAGGCAGAGTCAGGAATGGACAGGGTGAGCAGATCAGATGTGGTTGGGCAGGCAGGGTCAGGAACGAACAGGAGAGCAGATCAGATGTGGTTGGGAAGGCAGAGTAAGCAGCAGGAGAGCAGATCAGATGTGGTTGGGAAGGCAGAGTCAGGAACGGACAGGAGAGCAGATGAGATGTGGTTGGGCAGGCAGAGTCAGGAATGGACAGGATGAGCAGATCAGATGTGGTTGGGCAGGCAGAGTCAGGAACGAACAGGAGAGCAGATCAGATGTGGTTGGGAAGGCAGAGTCAGGAACGGACAGGGTAAGCAGATGAGATGTGGTTGGGAAGGCAGAGTCAGGAACGGACAGGAGAGCAGATGAGATGTGGTTGGGCAGGCAGAGTCAGTAATGGACAGGGTGAGCAGATCAGATGTGGTTGGGCAGGCAGAGTCAGGAACGAACAGGAGAGCAGATCAGATGTGGTTGGGAAGGCAGAGTCAGATACGGACAGGGTGAGCAGATGAGATGTGGTTGGGAAGGCAGAGTCAGGAACGGACAGGAGAGCAGATGAGATGTGGTTGGGCAGGCAGAGTCAGTAATGGACAGGGTGAGCAGATCAGATGTGGTTGGGCAGGCAGAGTCAGGAACGAACAGGAGAGCAGATCAGATGTGGTTGGGAAGGCAGAGTCAGCAGCAGGAGAGCAGATCAGATGTGGTTGGGCAGGCAGAGTCAGATACGGACAGGGTGAGCAGATCAGATGTGGTTGGGAAGGCAGGGTCAGCAGCAGGAGAGCAGATCAGAAGTTGTTGGGCAGGCAGGGTCAGCAGCAGGAGAGCAGATCAGATGTGGTTGGGAAGGCAGAGTCAGCAGCAGGAGAGCAGATCAGATGTGGTTGGGAAGGCAGAGTCAGGAACGGACAGGAGAGCAGATCAGATGTGGTTGGGAAGGCAGAGTCAGGAATGGACAGGGTGAGCAGATCAGATGTGGTTAGGCAGGCAGGGTCAGCAGCATGAGAGCAGATCGGATATGGTTGGCAGGCAGGGTCAGCAGCAGGAGAGCAGATCAGATATGGTTGGCAGGCAGAGTCAGGAACGGACAGGAGAGCAGATCAGATGTGGTTGGCAGGCAGAGTCAGGAACGGACAGGGTGAGCGGATCAGATGTGGTTGGCAGGCAGGGTCAGCAGCAGGAGAGCAGATCAGATGTGGTTGGGCAGGCAGGGTCAGCAGCAGGAGAGCAGATCAGATGTGGTTGGCAGGCAGGGTCAGCAGTAGGAGAGCAGATCAGATGTGGTCGGGCAGGCAGGGTCAGCAGCAGGAGAGCAGATCAGATGTGGTCGGGCAGGCAGGGTCAGCAGCAGGAGAGCAGATCAGATGTGGTTGGCAGGCAGGGTCAGCTGCAGGAGAGCAGATCAGATGTGGTTGGCAGGCAGGTTCAGCAGCAGGAGAGCAGATCAGATGTGGTGGGGCAGGCAGGGTCAGCAGCAGGAGAGCAGATCAGATGTGGTTGGCAGGCAGGGTCAGCAGCAGGAGAGCAGGTCAGATGTGGTTGGGAAGGCAGAGTCAGGAACGGACAGGGTGAGCAGATCAGATGTAGTCGGGCAGGCAGAGTCTGGAACGGACAGGGTGAGCAGATGTGGTCGGGCAGGCAGGGTCAGCAGCAGGAAAGCAGATCAGATGTGGTTGGGAAGGCAGGGTCAGCAGCAGGAGAGCAGGTCAGATGTGGTTGGGAAGGCAGAGTCAGGAACGGACAGGGTGAGCAGATCAGATGTGGTTGGGAAGGCAGGGTCAGCAGCAGGAGAGCAGATCAGATGTGGTGGGGCAGGCAGGGTCAGCAGCAGGAGAGCAGGTCAGATGTGGTTGGGAAGGCAGAGTCAGGAACGGACAGGGTGAGCAGATCAGATGTGGTCGGGCAGGCAGGGTCAGCAGCAGGAGAGCAGGTCAGATGTGGTTGGGAAGGCAGAGTCAGGAACGGACAGGGTGAGCAGATCAGATGTGGTTGGGAAGGCAGGGTCAGCAGCAGGAGAGCAGATCAGATGTGGTGGGGCAGGCAGGGTCAGCAGCAGGAGAGCAGATCAGATGTGGTTGGCAGGCAGGGTCAGCAGCAGGAGAGCAGATCAGATGTGGTTGGCAGGCAGGGTCAGCAGCAGGAGAGCAGATCAGATGTGGTCGGGCAGGCAGGGTCAGCAGCAGGAGAGCAGATCAGATGTGGTTGGGAAGGCAGAGTCAGGAACGGACAGGGTGAGCAGATCAGATGTGGTTGGGAAGGCAGGGTCAGCAGCAGGAGAGCAGATCAGATGTGGTTGGCAGGCAGGGTCAGCAGCAGGAGAGCAGATCAGATGTGGTGGGGCAGGCAGGGTCAGCAGCAGGAGAGCAGATCAGATGTGGTTGGCAGGCAGGGTCAGCAGCAGGAGAGCAGATCAGATGTGGTTGGCAGGCAGGGTTAGCAGCAGGAGAGCAGATCAGATGTGGTTGGGAAGGCAGGGTCAGCAGCAGGAGAGCAGATCAGATGTGGTTGGCAGGCAGGGTCAGCAGCAGGAGAGCAGATCAGATGTGGTTGGCAGGCAGGGTCAGCAGCAGCAGAGCAGATCAGATGTGGTTGGGAAGGCAGGGTCAGCAGCAGGAGAGCAGATAAGATGTGGTTGGGAAGGCAGAGTCAGGAACGGACAGGAGAGCAGATCAGATGTGGTCGGGCAGGCAGGGTCAGCAGCAGGAGAGCAGATCAGATGTGGTGGGGCAGGCAGGGTCAGCAGCAGGCGAGCAGGTCAGATGTGGTTGGGAAGGCAGAGTCAGGAACGGACAGGGTGAGCAGATCAGATGTGGTCGGGCAGGCAGGGTCAGCAGAAGGAGAGCAGATCAGATGTGGTGGGGCAGGCAGGGTCAGCAGCAGGAGAGCAGATCAGATGTGGTTGGCAGGCAGGGTCAGCAGCAGGAGAGCAGATCAGATGTGGTTGGCAGGCAGGGTCAGCAGCAGGAGAGCAGATCAGATGTGGTTGGGAAGGCAGGGTCAGCAGCAGGAGAGCAGATCAGATGTGGTTGGCAGGCAGGGTCAGCAGCAGGAGAGCAGATCAGATGTGGTTGGCAGGCAGGGTCAGCAGCAGGAGAGCAGATCAGATGTGGTTGGGAAGGCAGGGTCAGCAGCAGGAGAGCAGATCAGATGTGGTTGGGAAGGCAGAGTCAGGAACGGACAGGAGAGCAGATCAGATGTGGTCGGGGCAGGGTCAGCAGCAGGAGAGCAGATCAGATGTGGTGGGGCAGGCAGAGTCAGCAGCAGGAGAGCAGATCAGATGTGGTTGGGAAGGCAGGGTCAGCAGCAGGAGAGCAGATCAGATGTGGTTGGCAGGCAGGGTCAGCAGCAGGAGAGTAGATCAGATGTGGTTGGCAGGCAGGGTCAGCAGCAGGAGAGCAGATCAGATGTGGTTGGGAAGGCAGGGTCAGCAGCAGGAGAGCAGATCAGATGTGGTTGGGAAGGCAGAGTCAGGAACGGACAGGAGAGCAGATCAGATGTGGTCGGGCAGGCAGGGTCAGCAGCAGGAGAGCAGATCAGATGTGGTTAGGAAGGCAGGGTCAGGAACGGACAGGGTGAGCAGGTCAGATGTGGTTGGGAAGGCAGAGTCAGGAATGGACAGGGTGAGCAGATCAGATGTGGTCGGGCAGGCAGGGTCAGCAGCAGGTGAGCAGGTCAGATGTGGTTGGGAAGGCAGAGTCAAGAACGGACAGGGTGAGCAGATCAGATGTGGTTGGGAAGGCAGGGTCAGCAGCAGGAGAGCAGATCAGATGTGGTTGGGCAGGCAGGGTCAGCAGGAGGAGAGCAGATCAGATGTGGTTGGGCAGGCAGGGTCAGTAGCAGGAGAGCAGATCAGATGTGGTTGGCAGGCAGGGTCAGCAGCAGGAGAGCAGATCAGATGTGGTTGGGAAGGCAGAGTCAGCAGCAGGAGAGCAGATCAGATGTGGTTGGGCAGGCAGGGTCAGTAGCAGGAGAGCAGATCAGATGTGGTTGGCAGGCAGGGTCAGCAGCAGGAGAGCAGATCAGATGTGGTTGGCAGGCAGGGTCAGCAGCAGGAGAGCAGATCAGATGTGGTTGGGCAGGCAGGGTCAGCAGCAGGAGAGCAGATCAGATGTGGTTGGGAAGGCAGGGTCAGCAGCAGGAGAGCAGATCAGATGTGGTGGGGCAGGCAGGGTCAGCAGCAGGAGAGCAGATCAGATGTGGTTGGCAGGCAGGGTCAGCAGCAGGAGAGCAGATCAGATGTGGTCGGGCAGGCAGGGTCAGCAGCAGGAGAGCAGATCAGATGTGGTTGGCAGGCAGGGTCAGCAGCAGGAGAGCAGATCAGATGTGGTTGGCAGGCAGGGTCAGCAGTAGGAGAGCAGATCAGATGTGGTTGGCAGGCAGGGTCAGCAGTAGGAGAGCAGATCAGATGTGGTTGGCAGGCAGAGTCAGCAGCAGGAGAGCAGATCAGATGTGGTTGGCAGGCAGGGTCAGCAGCAGGAGAGCAGATCAGATGTGGTTGGCAGGCAGGGTCAGCAGCAGGAGAGCAGATCAGATGTGGTCGGGCAGGCAGGGTCAGCAGCAGGAGAGCAGATCAGATGTGGTTGGCAGGCAGGGTCAGCAGCAGGAGAGCAGATCAGATGTGGTTGGGAAGGCAGGGTCAGCAGCAGGAGAGCAGATCAGATGTGGTTGGCAGGCAGGGTCAGCAGCAGGAGAGCAGATCAGATGTGGTTGGGAAGGCAGGGTCAGCAGCAGGAGAGCAGATCAGATGTGGTTGGGAAGGCAGGGTCAGCAGCAGGAGAGCAGATCAGATGTGGTTGGCAGGCAGGGTCAGCAGCAGGAGAGCAGATCAGATGTGGTTGGGAAGGCAGGGTCAATCAAGCGGGATGCAGAATGCTGCAGACCAAGTGGCAAAGGAAGTGAGGGGAGCTGAGTGTCATGACAGAACTATTAAAGGAACTCTGTAGGCAAAGTGCATAAACTGTCATTCAGCAGCTCACCTCATCATGGCTGTGCGCTCCCTTCCTGTCAGAACACAGCCGCTACTGGAAGTAGAAACAAGGCAAAGAGTAGTGGCACACCCCCTGAATTCCTCTGCCATAGACCACCAATCATAGGGCTAGGCTGGTGGTCTATAGCTCCTCCCCCGTTTGTCAGCTTAGCAAAAACAGTAGTATGATGCAGCCTCGGCTATTACAGCCAGAGAGGGAGAGAGTCTGAATACTAAGGAAAGAAAGACAGAAGGAAAGAAAGAGAGAGAGGAAGATAAAAAATGAGAGAAATTAAGAAAGAGTGAGAGGGAGAAAGATTGAAAGGAAGAGAAAGAGAGAAGGAAGGAACGAGAGAGAAAAATGAGGAAAGAAACAAAGATAAAGGGAGAAAGAGGAAAAGTCAGCTAAAGAAATAAAGAGCGTGAAAAAAGAGTGAAGGAAATAAAGAGAGAGAAGAGAATTAAGGGAAGAAAAGAAGAAAGAGGAAAAAAGTGAGAAAATAAAGAGAGAGAAAGAAAGAGAGCAAGAGATAAAGAGAGATACTGGAAAAGACGGATGGAGAGAAGGTAAAAAGGGAATAGGAAGAGAATACGCTGAAAAAAAAGGGGGACGGGAGGTAGGTGACATAAGAAAGCTGGAGGGAATGTGGAAACAAGATGAAAAAGGGGAAGATTAGTAAAGAGAGGGAGATGGAGGGATCATAAAATAGAAGAGAGAGAGAGAAAGGCAAATCAAAGGAGAAGGAAAAAATTCTAAAGATATCTGGAAAAAAGAACGGCGAGAGATAGGAGTATTTAAAAAAAACGGGAGGTCTGCTGGTCCAGATGGGAGCTCCTGGCGCTCTCTTACAGAGGGGATGGGATGGCGCCCTGTGCAGCCGCCATGTCCACTGTAGTAGTGACAGAAAAGTTGAAAAGGAACCCAAACAGGTAAAATAAATCACCTGCAGCAACCTTTCCTGAAATAAGGGACACGGGGTAGGAAGGGGTCAGCATGGTCCATTCTTCCTCAGGGTCTGGGAAGGGCGAAGGGATAGTGGGAAAACAAAAGTGTTCAGTTACTAAAGGGAACTGTCTCTCATCCCTATCTAAGGGGCATCCCAAAGTACTCACTGTTGGCCACTTATGCTGATTATTATGCAGCATCCCAGAGCCACGCCCACTTTTTTCAGAAGAGAAATAACGAGGTGAAACTGTAAACCTCGATATCTCGGCCATTGCTTCTTCAATTTAAAAAACGGAAAACGGTTTAGGACAGCGCCAAACGTAGCCCAACGCAACTGTCTAACAATTTCCTGCTGTAGCACTTTAAAGTGGACCAACACCCAGCGGGGATCGGCCCAGGAATCTTATAGATCGGGATGTCCCACGGGGTGAAACCCCCCAGGAAGCCCAGAAACCTTACCTTAACCCCGATCCAACGCCGCATGCGCGGGCCGCGGCCGCGTCTCGTGCTTCCCTCTAGCAGGGTGGTCGTTTGTGAATGGCCGCGCGGGCGCGCTCCCTGTTAGAGGGAAGCGCGAGACGCGGCCTCCAGCGTGCTCAGAGCCTCTGTGGTTGGACGCCGCATGTACGTGCATACCACAGCGGCTCTGAGCGCTCTGATTGGGCGAGCGCTCGCGTAGGAGCGTGGTGAGGTGAGTGTTTCTGGGGGGTTTCACACAGCGGGGCGATCGGGGTGCCCCACCGAAGTGGACCAAAACCCAGGATAGTGAAAATCCTTGGTGTTGGTCCACTTTAAGCCCCGAGGAGGTGTGGAACCCGGTCGGGGACAGGTACACCCAGAGTGACTGTGGATGGTGGAGGTGGTCTGCCTTAAAGAACATTGCCCTGTGTAACTCCCTGCCTTAAAGTGGACCAAAACCCACGGTGATCGCCTTGGGAATCCGAGATTCATTCCGTCCCCTTGGGGCATCCAAAATCGGGATGCCCCGCTGTGTGAAACCCCCCCAGGATGCCCAGAAACCTTACCTTATCCCGTTCCAACGGTGCATGCGCGTGCCGTGGCCGCATCTCGCGCTTCTCTCTAGCAGGGCGCGCTCCCTGTTAGAAGGAAGAGCGAGACGCGGCCTCCAGCGCGCTCAGAGCCGCTGTGGTTGTCCGTCGCTTGTCCGTACATACCACAGCGACTCTGAGCGCTCTGATTGGACGAGCGCTCGCGTAGGAGCGGGGTGAGGTGAGTTTGTTAGGGCGATCTGGGGGGTTTAATGCAGCGGGGCACCCCCGATCAGGGTGCCCTGCAGAAGTGGACCAAAACCCAGGATAGTGAAAATCCTGGGTGTTGGTCCACTTTAAAGCAGACCTTGACTCTGAATAAGAGTCTATCTTATATGATTCCCCCACCCTGTACATACAGATTGCCCACATTAATCCGGACCTTCACCCTGAATAAGAGTCTATCTTATATGTTTCCCACACCCTGTACATACAGATTGCTCACATTAATCTGGACCTTCACCCTGAATAAGAGCCTATCTTATATGTTTCCCCCCCTGTACATACAGATTGCTCACATTAATCCGGACCTTCACCCTGAATAAGAGCCTATCTTATATGTTTCCCCCCTGTACATACAGATTGCCCACATTAATCTGGACCTTCACCCTGAATAAGAGTCTATCTTATATGTTTCCCACACCCTGTACATACAGATTGCTCACATTAATCTGGACCTTCACCCTGAATAAGAGCCTATCTTATATGTTTCCCCCCCTGTACATACAGATTGCTCACATTAATCCGGACCTTCACCCTGAATAAGAGCCTATCTTATATGTTTCCCCCCTGTACATACAGATTGCCCACATTAATCTGGACCTTCACCCTGAATAAGAGCCTATCTTATATGTTTCCCCCCTGTACATACAGATTGCTCACATTAATCTGGACCTTCACCCTGAATAAGAGCCTATCTTATATGTTTCCCCCCTGTACATACAGATTGCCCACATTAATCCGGACCTTCAACCTGAATAAGAGCCTATCTTATATGTTTCCCACACCCTGTATATACAGATTGCTCACATTAATCCGGACCTTCACCCTGAATAAGAGCCTATCTTATATGTTTCCCACACCCTGTACATACAGATTGCCCACATTAATCTGGACCTTCACCCTGAATAAGAGCCTATCTTATATGTTTCCCCCCTGTACATACAGATTGCCCACATTAATCTGGACCTTCACCCTGAATAAGAGCCTATCTTATATGTTTCCCACACCCTGTATATACAGATTGCTCACATTAATCCGGACCTTCACCCTGAATAAGAGTCTATCTTATATGTTTCCCCCCTGTACATACAGATTGCCCACATTAATCTGGACCTTCACCCTGAATAAGAGCCTATCTTATGTTTCCCACACCCTGTACATACAGATTGCTCACATTAATCTGGACCTTCACCCTGAATAAGAGCCTATCTTATATGTTTCCCACACCCTGTATATACAGATTGCTTTAGAGAACTTTAGATGCTGGGGGATCGTTTTTTAAGGGTTTGGGCTTTTCATTAAATTATGGTGAAGGTCCGGTTTAAGCCACACCCTAAACCACACCTTTACCACACCCATCACCCACAAACTGGCCCCAAAAAAAGGTCAGTGTAATTTAAAGTGGACCATAACCCACAGAGATCGGCCCGGGAATCTATAAGTTTCCAGTGCCACTAGATTCCCTCCCCCCCGGGGCATCCAGAATGGGGATGCCTCGCTATGTGGAACCCCAAAGGTCACCTGGAAACTCACCCTCCTTCCCGTTCCTACGACGAGAGCATCCCCGCTATTCCTCTAGTAGGGTGCGTGTTCGCGCTAGGCATTTGTGAATGGCCGGCGCGGGGCACGCTCACTGTTAAAGGGTATCGGGGGATGCGCCCGCCAGAGCACTCACATCTGCTTCCCTTAGACTTGTAAATTAGATTAGTTAAAAAACGTGGGCGTCCCTATTGAATCAGGTGGAATGCACTGGCCACGGTGTGGGCGCCTTGCTAAGCGGTACGCTTCAAAAATACAAGACAAAAAGGACGTTGGTTAACTGAAAAGCCGGCAAATTACACCACAGCACGACTATTGCCAAAAGACATAATATTTAATTGATAAGAAGGATCTGGCACAAAACATATACAAAATGTATTGACACCAAGTCTACCAAAATCACTAAAAAGCAATTGCTGGAGCTAAAAACAGGCGCCCCCGCCAGGTCCTACCTGGACTCCACACTACAATCATACATACTGGCCGGCCAGCCTTAACGAGTGGGAGGTTTTCTTGCCTCCACCAGTTCTCTACAACTGGAGTGTGAAGAGTAACTGGGTGGCGTGACTTGAGTAACTGTTGTGTGGTTGGAGGGGCTGGAGTAACTGTGGAAATGTTTGACTGGGCAGAGTAACTATATGGATTGTTTGGAGTGAGTAAAGATAGTAGACATTAAATGATGAAGTATTTCTATCTTGCTAAATGGCTGGCCATGTCATTTGTCTAACCTGTTTTCCATAACATGTTTTCATGGGGAGTCTTCCTGAGACTGGCTGTGTGGGCGGAGCAGCTGTAAAATGAATGTAACGAGCCAGGCTGCAGGTGTGTTCCAATGGCAACTCACTCTGAGTTAACCAGAGAATGCACATTAAAACACATTTCTAATGCACTGGTGGTTGCCATATTCAAATGACTGTAGCTTAAAAAATATACATCCTACAGCAAAGAGCTTTATACTGTAAAAATCACAAGAGCCAGGCCTACAATGTGGTGTATAGCATGTCTCTGAAATATTACAAATTAAGGCACAGTCGCAGTTTAGAAATTGCCATTCAAATTTGTGGTGTCTAGAGTGGAGTTTCAATGAATGTCAATGGGAGGTGTGAGTTGCAAACAAAAGGTCATATTGTGAAATCTGTTCAGTCTATGGCTTAGCCTTGGACATTTTTAGCGGCAGCAGGGATAGCTGAACGTTCTGATATAAGATTTGTGTAGGTGGAGCTTAAAAATGAGGGAGAGGTCGCAGTTTAGAAACCATGTCCTGATTTTTCACCTGGCGAAGTGTCTGCACGACACGAAACGCGTAGGTGGCGGCTGCTGCGGGGGACCCTCGGTGACATGGTGAAGTAGTATTGTTTCTACTGTTTTTATTTTATTGTTTATGCTGCGCACTATCTTGTCATTCATCGCTCAGTGACCCAATCGTGCTTAACCCTTTCAGACTTACTCTCACTCGTTTTGTTTTGCTTTTTTTCTTTTACACAGTGGCACTTATTGTTAATGTTTCAAGGCCACAGATGGAGCCTGGATTTCATTGCCATTTTGCACATAGCACATGTTTTGTAATTTGCACATGCACTTAGCACTTTAGCGCCCCTTTTTTCACAGGCAGATTGTTTTGCACTCACTCTCTTCTTATAATACTCATTTAACACAATCAATTATCTTATTTCCTGCATTTTGGGTCCATTTATAGCGTTGTTTATTTAAATCTATTGTACATATATATATGGCGACAGCATTGATATTTACATGTAGTAGTCACCATTGATTGGTGCTTGTGTTTTGTGTTTTTTAAACTTGTACATGTTTTGTTAGGTGTCTTTTTGATGCATATGATATCTATTAAAATTATTTATATATCTTTTTACACTCAGTGTGCGGCCTTTTGTAGGGGTTTGAGGGATCAGTCTAGGTTCCCTCACTTTGTATTCTCTGATTTTTCACTTCACACTCCTCTCCCACTCTAGTTTTGAACATTCCCCCCATTCATTCCTATGGGAAAATTGCGCCAGAAAAACGCCAATATTTCGGAAACCGTTTGGCGAAACGTTCCACAAAGTAATAGCACACCATTCGGGTGTATATATATATTATATGGTATATTATGGTCTATGTAGTGTAAAAACTGAATAAGAATAATATATCAGCAAGAACAATAGGTGATCTTGCCATGCAAGAACACTTCATTAATTTGCAGCTTGTGTCCCAAATTTGCAGTAGCGGAAATGCTTTTATAAAGACCAGACAATGAGACTCAATCAGCCTGTGCGGCTGCACAATGGCACAGATAAATGACCGTCATGGTCACTCCCAGTTCATACGGATAGCCAGGCGCTGTATATGGACTTCTTCAGGCAGACATGACATAACTCGCGTGCGGCGTGACTTCAGCTCAGCCGCCAAGCACGGAGGCTGCCCGCCGCCGCTGACTCTCTACCGCCGCTCAGAGATCTTACCGCTGCCAATCTAAAAGTCCGCATCCATAATGGAAGATGACGCGGCGCCTCTCCGCTTTCACTTCAGCGTGCGTGGTTACCACATGCAGTGGCCGGTGCCAGTCACCCAAGCAAGAAGCAGTCGCTGAACTGCGAAGCGCAGGTGTTCTCTCCAGCTGCCCCTGGCTTTCCTCCCCGGCTGTGGTTTGTTGATTACTTGTCAGCTGAGTATCTCCTCACTGTTTTTGCATTTTGTTTACTTTTGAGTCCATTTTTTTATGTCACTTGCTTATTGTTTGGCACCGTGCACTTTATAATATGTTCAATTTTGATGGTTAAGGGTCTTACTTTATACTATAGTATATATATATATATATATATATATATATATATATATATATATATATATATTATACTTAGGCCCTTATTTATCACGGGCTAGCGCCAGGTAGTGTCTGACGAGCGCCAGGTAGCGGCAGCTAACGGCGACTACTGACTCAAGTACGCCCGGCGGCGGTCACAATGACGCATTTATCAAGCAAAATGAGGTTAGCGCCGGCGAGAGCGCCGGCTAGTGCGGCATTCATCATGAAGCCGCCTGGACCGAACAGCGCCGCTGCAAATTCCCTCACAGCGCCAGGTATGAGCTGTCGCTCCCTGGCGATGTCCAATGCATTTCAATGGAGCAATCTATAATAATTCATGATTAATTGGTATTAATTTTTTTTTTTTTTTTTTTTTTAATGTCAAAAACAAAAAACTTCTGCAATGTTAGGATTTATTTTTAAGTTAAAACAAATTTAAAAAAAAATATGTGCAGAATTGATCTAACAGGTCTGAGATTAATGTATTCATATTACAAAATGATTCTAAAAACATGTATAATGTTACATTCAAAAAATATGGTTGTTTAGGGGTTAAAAACTAGTTAATACACATCGCCGCCAGCGCTCTGGGGTTTAAACAAGGAATGGACAGCAACAGCACATTCGGAGCGTGATTTGTTGATGAATATGAAGCTAGCCGTTCGCTCTGGCCATTCGTTGTCAGGCGCTCACATACAACGCTGAACCAGTGAAACAGCGACCCCCCAGCCCGTATTCAACATTACCGCACACCGACTGAGTCGCTGTCATCAAGCTAACGCCGGCCAAGCACAGCGAATACTGGCTGGCGCTGAAAAAATCACGCTACAGTCGCTCATCTGGCGCTACCTGGCGCTATTAATGAATCGGCCTCTTATTTTATATTATATTAATTGATTCATTATGTGGGGTTATAGGTATTTGTCTTTTGTGCAAATAAAATGTAAGGTATATAGGCTTTAGGCATTGTTTCTTGATTATTGATTATGGATTACAGGTTTTTTGGGGATATTGATTGTGATTTTTAGGACACTGATTTAGGATTACATTTGCACAGACAGGGGGATAGATTTATAACGTATTTAAAATCGGCCGCAGCTTTGTATTATGTCTGTTACCTTGAGGAAAGATTATCACTAGGGTCAGCATGGGTTTTTTTTTAATGTGTCTTATGTGTTGTTTTTAAATGTCTTTTTTTTGCTTGTACTTTGAATAAATAATTTGTAGATTACTTATTGGTTGTGCTCCCTCTTCCTTGATCCCTGGGGAAATAGTATACCCCAGGCTTCATTTAATTTCCCTGGCCAGTGCCAGTCAGGTTGCGTTGGAGAGGTGCCAGTCAGGTTGCTCTTAGACGAAGTGGATGGGAGCGGATCCAAGCATGCTGATTGGACCAGAGGTTGTGCATGTGCCGTAAGACCGGGGAAGGTCCATTTTAAAGTGAACTAAAACCCAGGATTTTGACTATCCTGGGTTTTGGTCCTTGCCCCTGTGGCACCCTGATCGGGGGTGTGAAAACCCCCATGTTGGCAAAACCAACTCACCTCCTTCTGGTCCTACGGAGCAATGCGCGGCCGCTCGTCCAATCAGCGTGCTCGGAGCCACTGACATCACGCCATCTAAGCCAGCGGCTCCAAGCACGCTAGCATCCGCATCCCCCGCTTCCCTCTAACATGACGCGTGCCCGTGCCGGCCATTCACAAATACCTGGAGCAGGCACGCGGCCTGCTAGAAGGAATAAGGTCTATTTTAAAGTGGACCAAAACCCAGGATTTTGACTATCCTGGGTTTTGGTCCTTGCCCCTGTGGCACCCTAATCGGGGGTGTGAAACCCCCCATGTTGGCGAAACTAACTCACCTTTTCCCGGTCCTACGGCGCGTGCGCGGCCGCTCAGCCTATTAGCATGCTCCGCTGGCGTCACATCGGTGAGCGGCTCCAAGTGCGCTGACGGGAGCATCCCCCACGTCCCTTTAACACAGAGGGATAGCGGGGATGTGGCCGCGGACCGGGAATGAAGGTAAGCGTATGGATGACCTGGGGGGTGTCACACAGCGGGGCATCCCGATTTTGGATGCCCCGGGGGGAGGGAATAGATCAACCCAGAAATCTATAAGATTCCTCTTTTACACTCCAGGGCCTCGGAAGTTCCTCTTTAAAGTGGACCAAAACCCAGGATTTTGACTATGATCCCCGGGGCACCCCCCGATCAGGGGGGTCCCGCTATGTGATCACTAGATACAACT